>WURS02044546.1:0-11149 GCA_011762765.2 Rhinocypha anisoptera | reverse complement strand
GGCGAGAGCAGCTCAGACTACTGCGAATCACGGCTCGCGCACGCCAAACCTCCCTCCCAGTGTGCCACTGAGCTGACTGTCGTCTGTCACTTCACCTCGTCTCGTCACTGTTAAGTTATTTTTGATTGTCATTAAGATATAAGTGGATCATTGTCTGTTAACTCCTTCTTCGTCTTGATTTCTCGTCTTTAATTATTTTTATACCCTACATTGTTTCTTATTGTTACTTTAAAAATTATTATTTTATTACTATATATTTCCCGCAACCATATTATAGGTTGTGTCCATTGAGGCCTTGCAAGTTGGATACCCCTGGGATAGCTTGTAATTTGGAAGTGAAACGGAAATGAACTTTAGCTAATATCCATAATGGGAACAACCTTGTAATTTCATAGTTTTTTTACATGAAACGACATGAATATGTTACAGAGTAAACGATATGGAGTCATGTGAAATATGTTGGAAACGATCCATAATCTTAGGAATAAGAAAATCTTGCAATTTCCACTTTAACAGTTAAAGTGGAAATTGCATGCGTTTCTTATTCCTATGATGCTACAGTGGTAAAACGCGTCATATAACGTAAAAAAAACTATGGAAATTGCAAATTTATTCACATAATGGATATCGATAATTTCCACGCATGCACGCCTGATTAGATTATATTCATCCAGCTGATATAATTAAAAATTTAGAGTTATTATTCTGTTAGCCCCTCGTAGAGGGCAATTTGGTGACCTATCTTTACAAAGAAACTCATAGATAAATCTCAAACCCACAAACTTAATTCAACATTTAAAATAAATAATAGTCTTATATATTTAATGGTTGATTTAATGTGATCAATTCTCATATCCCAGAGCAGAGGACAGAACAACTTGGCGTAAATATACAGAACTTTCCAATATATATATATATATAATAAGGTGTGCTACAACCACCGAAAATTCGGATCCAATTGTGTATTTTATTTGTTTCTATTTATATATAGTGAAAGCGTAGATTTATAAGCATATATATATATGTATATGTGGGTGCAAGTATGTATAAAATATATATACATGTATATCTTTCCAATAGTTATGTAAGAATTTTTACAACTAAACTTTGTGAAAACATTACAATGTGAAACAGCCATATAGCTGAAAGAATAATTAATTAAGTCTTCGTATTAAAATTTTTAATTTAAACCCTGACCGAATATATATATAAATAAAAATTTATTAACACGAGAATAGATTAAAATGCGTTACATGAGATAAGAAAACGAAGAAGAACTGAGAGATGTGTTGATAATGAGAGTTTGAGAAAAAACTAGATTGAAGAAGATCGGCATTATTCCAAGGAATTTAAAAATGCAAGAGGCGTTAGCTGAAGCATGAGGCAAAGGAAAAAGTCCCGGGAAGAGATAAATAAGTGATCGCATCCCTAAAGCGAGGAGTTCTTAAGCACTTTACTTTATTTGTGGTATCCTTGCAAGAACGAGAGGGGGATAAAGTGCCAATTTAAATTTTATCACGGTACATCAGCCCATAAAGTAACTTATACGGCAGCCATTGGAATTAATAACTCGTCTTTGCAAGCGTTCACAAAACAGTGAATAATTGAAATTATTATCTTAATTTGTAGCAAAAAATTATCTTTTGCTTATCATATTTATAAAGGTTATCCAAATAAGGATTATTTAAGATTCGTCTCCAACAGTTGAAAACGTCCTACACAACATTTGTGTGCTACGTCATATTCGGGTTAAAAAAATTATGTTTTAAATGTGATACTTTTTTTACGAGATTCGAAACTCTTGACATTACCCCTCTTGGGGAAACATTATTTATGATAACCTTCCTTCTATATGAAATTTTATAATGCTTTTATGTAAGTGTCGTAATTGCAATCAAACAATTTACGATACTTGCATATTGTTAATGGTAAAATGACAAAGGGAGCATCATCTGATTTTTAAATAAGTAAATAAATATAGTTTTCTTTCTGAAAATGCTAACAAATGAGACCCCCAGAAAGGATATGTGCGTAATCAAATATGTAATATAATTTTGGAGTAATTTTACTCGGGCGTGTGAGCATTGATAGTGAAATTTGAGCACTTTACGTTCTGATTTGGAGCACTTTTTTCTTCAACTTGATGATATTTTTACTATATTTACTCGAACTCGTAAAGTT
Source organism: Rhinocypha anisoptera (assembly GCA_011762765.2). Taxonomy (NCBI): domain Eukaryota; kingdom Metazoa; phylum Arthropoda; class Insecta; order Odonata; family Chlorocyphidae; genus Rhinocypha; species Rhinocypha anisoptera. Next base: position 8,968 of record WURS02044546.1, on the reverse strand, counting down.
TGTGGTAGTGTCGGGAGTGATCTAAAGATTTTAGTGGAATATGCTATTATATTTTACTTTTCAGGATTCAAAAGAAAAAAAGCTTTCAAAAGAAGTATTCAAAAGAAAGGCTTTTTAAAAATATAACTTTGGAAAGATCCCAAATAACTCTAAGTCATTGGAGAGCAACGTTGCGGAAATTTGTTTGGGATGCTGTGATAATTTCCTGAAAACTTGGAAAAAAATCTACTAGAAGTTTTGTATAGCGTATAGTACACGAAAAACAGAAACAAATAATAGTAGTAGGAATATCCACATTACTGAAATTAAATTTGTTTCACAATAAATGCTTTTTCAGATTAGAAAGAAAGAATTTTTGTAAATTGGCTATCTAAAGTCAATATTGATTATTCAAACTACCTTATTCGTAAACATGATTCAGTCGAATGAATAGGCTGCAATTGATGGAGGCTTTTCCTAAAAACATTCCTTCTTCATATTTCTCTTACAAAATTTAGAAGAGCATTAACATTTTTATTCAAATTAATGTATATGCATTTATCTCCCTTGTATACAAAACGTCAATCAAGCTTGATAAAATAAAACGAAACTTTAGTCATTAACTTAAATTAACATTTTTTTTATTTTTAGCGCCACGGCACTAAAGTTTGTTACATCGTGGAAGAAAATACAACGACTCCTACAGTGAAATCCGAAAGAGGTTCATTCAGTCATTGGCTCCACTAAAGATATAAGAAAGGTCTGCTACTGTGAATTAATGGTAAGATTTTTGTGCCATATCTCGATTTTAACTCCAATTAAAATATATGATATTGAATCAAACATCATGTAAACAACTCAAAAGAGATCAGTATAGACAGTAAAGGAAATGCAAATAAATTAGATATTCAAAAACAGAGTTCATAATCTAACCTTACTATACCTCCATGAACTATAGCGTTAATAACTGTTCATTAGGAACTATCTTCCCAGACTTCCCGTCTGCCACCCTTACATACGTGGTCTGAACCTTATTAAGGACTCCGATGACAAGTCTTTTCTTCCCAACCACTCTGAATTTTTGCAAAACTTCCATAATGTTTTGGCCACTCTATCGAATGCTTTCTCAAAGTCAACAAAACAGGAAAAACTAGATTATGTTTTACATTCCGCTCTATCAACATTCTAATAACAGCAATCGCATCACGAGTTCCTCTTGAAAAAAGGAGAGAGCTTATATTTCAGAAAAAATCTACCATGAAAATGATTGACTCCGAAGAACGAAAAATGGTAAACTTGACAAGATGTGCCTACAATCTTAATGGTAGAGATCACAGGTGGGTTCTTCTGTAAATTGGAATCCTCGCAGTTTCGGGATAACATTCCAAATATTCCGTATCATATTCTGACGGATTTCGTCGCCATGTGTAATTTGTCATTGTTTTCAAGTGCTTAGAGTAATGATAAAATATTATAATTTGTACAACCAAAAATATAATTTTAACAATTATTTAAAATTATTCTGACAATTCTTAACTATAATATACTGCTGACTTTAGCTCGGTGACTCATATTGCCATAATTACTCAAGCATGGTACATGGGATAAGCAGGCTACATGGCAGAACATTTTGTTTCTTTCAGATATTTTCCATTGTAAAAGGAAAAAATTGATCCAAATAATTAAGTCTCTGCATAAAAATTAATAATTATTGCTAATAAAAGAGAAATGTTCATTTTTATATGATAAATAACTCAAATTTCTTCTTGTAATTGAATTCCACACTTTGAATTAAACAGTGCATTTTTCTTTTTCCAAAAAATTAATGAGTATTTCAAACAGAAAGTTTAGTCCCCACCTACGTGTTTATCCCTTGGGCAACAACTTCTCTGATCGCTTTCATTTACACGATAACCAGACCTGATAATTTATCCAAAAGATGGAATTTTCAAATGGAATGGATACGGCACAGTTTTAACGTTATAGAACGATAAAGATGGACACTGCCGTTAAGCACCCTCCCTCATTTTGTTTAAAGAAAGCATAAAACTCGGATATCGCAGGTGTTCCTTCGGTGAAGACGGATTGAAGAGCCATATCTCTGGAGCAGCGGCCCATTTATGGATTAATTTATGGTTTTGAGGAGGTACTTAAAATGCAAGGCCTATTATGTCAGCCACTCAACACGTTTCCTCGGCTTTGGGTGCTTTATGTGGACATTTTGCGTCTGAGACACTTCGCAGTGAAGACCCTCTTATCATGATAAGAGATAAGAAAATGGTTTGGAGAGAGGAAAGGAAGAGGAAGGCGAAGCAGATAAGCATATGAAGGGAGGAAAATCGAGGAAGATGGCTGTGACAGTAATAACTGAAATTTGAGCAGGAAAACCTACTGCGAATTGCGTAAAAAAGACGAACAGTTCACATAGGGGAAAGAAGAGAGAAAGAGAGAGCAAAAGTAAGAGCTAACTCGAATGAATGTTAATTCGCTTTCGTTCTGAGATGCAAATTAAACAAGGTGATTGCAACCCATATAGTTTTCTGTGACTTTCAATTGTAACAGTATTAACAAGTAAGATTTTTAAATTACCTATAAATATTACATCACGTAAAACGGCCAATATCGATCTGCTGTTTCATAAAGAACCTACACTTGACTAATAGTAGTAGTAGTATTTTTGTTTATACGGTGCATCGACGGCTATTGTCATTTAGCACCTCTTAATATCAGAGAAAAAACCCACCTGACACTGCACCCATGCCCTGGGCGGGACTAGAACCCTCCACCTTTGCGACCTCATTACGAAACAACTAGCCAGGAACCGTCTTAGGCTCACAGACGGAGCCACTATGTTCGATACCACCAAAGCGATTAGTAGGAGATGAGTGGATGCCCTTCATAAGTCAGTAGATGGGACTGCCCGAGAGGTCCCCCAGCAGAATTCGTGGGTGGGTGATGGAACACGCTTTCTGTCTGGGAAGGACTACATAAACACCATCCGAATGAGGATTAATGCTATTCCTCTTCGATCCAGGTCATCTCGCGGCCGCCTCAACGACCGAAGTTGTAGGGCTGGCTGTGGTACGGCAGAAACCCACACTTCCCAGGGTTTTCTTCCCTGGGAGTGCGTAACTGCATTTTCCACAACACCTAAAAGAAAACCTAAAAGAACCGTAGCCTAGTCCGTAGCATCAAGGAAAAGAAATGCCTAGAAGAGGATCTTCAGGTTCTTGGGATCACCCTCAGCTGTCGCGGCATATGAAGCAGAATCTCCGCCAGAGAGGCCATCAGAGCCGGGATTATCAATAAGAGTGACCTCAGGGCCACCTTCCCTGGGAGTGCGTAAATGTATTTTCGTCACCACCTCAAAAAAAAAGCTGGCGACCATCCTACTCCCAGGCTATACTTGTCTAGTAACCTCAAAAAGCAGTAGGACAATCAATAACACATGACAATAGCTACAACAATATATATTTACTTTAAAAATTTCTACTTTTTTATGTTTCGACACTCCATTCTAACCTTGGTAAGAAGGATTAAATTCGGAACGGATTCGAAACATATTGAATATTACTATAATCATTATCTCTATAGAAAAATGAGTATAAATAACTGATCGAAGAGCAAAATCTTACTCTATGCCTATTGGAGTGTATTGAAAAAGACGTGAAAACTTTCTCGACACTTGCTGCAAAAAAACTTCACAGGTGACTCCCTAATTGGTATTCGACAAAAGAAAAGATATCATCATATTCTCAAACCTTATAATAACATTCGAAGCTCAAGTGTTTAGACTCGCGGTTTGAAAAAAATGAAATCGAAAGAAAAAGGTTTAAATGAAAAAAATCATGTTCAATATTGAAATAAAAAAATTAAAGACTGGATGTAAATTTGATCATTGGGAAGGTAAAATTTCGTGATTTTACTTTCAAGCTTTTTATTCCAGGATATAAGCGCATAAACCTAACACAGCTCTTCATTGGCTTGTGAGCTATACATGAAATAATATATTTTAAGATATGTGGACACAAAATCAAAATGGATAATTTGTACGAGAAAAATGAATGGATTTTGAAAATGAAACTTAGAAATAATTTTTTTATGTCGGTTGTTACGTAAACTGACCACATGTTAGTGGAGGGTTGTATATGAAGAAATTGAAAGGCATGAAAATCCCGGGACAAAATGTATTTTTATAATGTGTCATATATAAAAATATAATTTTGTCCTCGAAAGAAACAACAGCTGAGCATATAATTACACACCCATCAGCGAAACTTATTCCGGTTAATAAAACTTCAGTGTAGCGTAACAGACATGACCTTAACACATTTATCATAGGATAGGTTAAAGCGGTATAAATTAACGATGGGTGAAGGATGAGAAGGATATAAGGAAAGCTAATGCTGAGCCCTGTGGATGTAACGTCTGGTGATGTCGTGGTAGGTGTCTCATTTTTAAACATATGAGAAAAAAGAATTGTGGATATGGGAAGAGATATTTTATAAAATAAAGGAGTCTGAGAAATCATACAATTTTCAAGTAAAAACATCGGAACCTCAAGCGCTGTTAAAAGGAGAAGTGTTGTAAACATATGAAGATTGACGGAAGGAATTTGTCTACGTGACCTATGAAACCACTTATCTTTTTCCTTCGCCAGCATATGCGCATATCCGTAGCATTTGATTGTAAATACAGTGATAACGTGTGTACAGTGATAAATACAGTGATCATATATTTTTTTCAATAATTCAATAATTTAAGTTATTGTATTATTGATGACTGAGTGGGAATACTAGAAAATATTCTCCAAAATGTACAGTGAGAATAGGGACGTTTAAAAGAGGTAAACGATAGAAGTGAGTTATGACAAAATGGAGGGAACAGGCTGGCCAACAGGGGATGAAATAGCTGATAAGAAGAGGTTAAAGCAGTGGTATCGAGCCGACTGGGTAGAGCTAAAAGGAGGGCCGGGATTATCACTGGAACTCATCTAGAGGCTCGAACTTGCCTTGGTGATGAAGGAAAGGCGTCCAGATAGAAATTGGAAGAAGGACGCCCATTATGTAGCACCGGCAACGTGAAGCATGAACAAAAAGGCAAATATTTCTCCTCAGCATTAATTAATATGATACGACGTGATGAGATTAGCACTTAAATACGCCCTTGATAAGCATTAAGATATATCTTAGAATAGATAAAACCAAGGTAAATTAAATGATTCAATGAGCGAACTACCAAATACTTCTTCGTGAATACTAAGGAATGCAAAATCATAGTCTTATATAGATGTATGTGAGAAATATTTTAGCCTGAAATTCCAAAAATTTATTAGCAGAAATAGGACTTGCAATACTAATTTAATTAATAAAATATGAAAACTCCCATCCGCAATTAGTTCGAAATGCGTTAGTTTGGTCAAAAACTTTAAATCAATAAGAAAAATTTTCAAACGAGGAAATGTAATCTTCTATTCAGTCCAATTTTAGCACCACGCCATTAAGTGATAACTTTCTTGAATCAAGTTAATATAACGAATAATACTATTTTAATTCATCCTAAGCCTTTAAATTAGACAAAAATAAAATTCATAAAAATTCTTCATTTTTCAGATTTATTTTTTTTATGTTTAATTATTATTCATTTATTTTATTTATTAATTAAGCTTCATCGATACTGGACAACAATTCGATCACATGGATGGCATTATTCTGTAAAATATTAATTTAAAAAATGTATTTGATGAATTAGCATTGAGTCATTTAATACCTTTTCACTTATTAATCAAGGTTAAGATAACAATTTTAGAATATATGATTTCATTTCATTCGAAGAAAAATATAGCGACAAATTTAGTAGCAAGTTTATGTAAAGTAGAAGGAAGTGTTACGGAAGTCATGAATAATACAGAATATTGCAAAAAATAACACTGCTTTGCAAATTTCAAATATGCAAATTCTATATTGTTCTAGCATTAAACAACTCAAAAATATTAAGTGTTAATTTCAACAAGTAATCTTCATCCTACACGCAGATCATTTCGATTTAAGCCAATAAATAACATGTCGTTCCATCGACAGCAAAAGGAATCTTGTTATCCCTGATAAAAACGGACGTGTAACACACGATGAGAACGTCAAACGAAATGGTCGCTCGCTCAAGGTTTATTTTTCCTACCGCGAGGTACATCCTATATCTCGTGGCAAAGGCCCTGCATTAAAGTAAATGGAAAACAAGGTGACGCTCGAAACCATGACCAGGGGAGAGAGTAAATGTTTTCACAGAATGGGGAGAAGTTTAAAGATGAATGAAGGAGATTTAAGAGCGTGTTTTTTTTATTGTGACGTGCACGTGACAGGAGGTATGAAGGGAAATTGTGGAAAAAGCAGGTGGGAGAATAAGGTTATAAGGAAACGTAACAGAACCGCGAAAGCTACGTCTGAATATACTAAATGTTGACGTTTTAGAAAGGATTGAAAGCATGACGCTTGAGTTTTACAATGGCCCATATGAATTAGAAGAAGAAGAGTCAAATAGAAATACTAAAAAAAACTAAATACTTATGTCTGACAAACACAGTGACTACAATTACACTAATTTACATCAGATCTTTGTCACTTTAGTGAGGTAAATAAGTAATTGTATTATTACGTAATATTAATAATTTTAATGGACAAATGGAAGAATAAATTAGATTCAATTGGTAAACTTTAATCATGTACTAATAAATGAAAAAAAGTTAAACACTGCTTCGAATACGTGTTATTTATTAATTTAATCTTAATACTGTATTAATGTATTCATAAATTCAACATATTTATACAATGGAAACAATAAAAACATTTATTTTCCCACTAAAATTTAATGATTTTTCTCGATCACTTTAGCTTTTTGAAACTTAAACTTTTTCTTCCGTCCTACTATAGCCGCATCAATTTCTGTGTGAATGATTCTTTACCTAGCACAAAGCGTTCATTTTTCCGACTGTCAAAGAAATTATCTAAATAAATATCTCACGCCTAATTCTAGTGCATATCGTACCTAACACTCAGAAGGAAACTATGTGAAAACAACTGAAACATAAATTTTAATAAGAACCGGAGTGAAACAAGTCATTTTCTAATTCTATGTGAAATAAGATAACATCTCCAGTACGTTGACGTTTTAAAAAGTGTATTTAAAAAAATAGCTGTTGTAAACCGTTATATAGAAATCTAATATCAATGAAATATCTATATATTTTATTTATAACACACTTCCATACTCCAAGGCCATTTACCTTGAGAATAGTTAATAAGAGCCGGGCAGCCAAACGTTTTATTGCCTGTGCCATATGATTTGTCATCATGGAATACCAAATCCGAAGATTGGTTTGCAGCTCCTCCATTGTACAGGCTATTTTTTGCCCGAAAATATTTTCATGGCTTCATGATTTATAAAGTAAATATTTTCCAACAACTCTTTCTCCTAATTCATTTCTGACTGGAATGTTCCCTTCAATGTTTTCTCCCGGATTGACTAAAAAGTCATAAACAGTCTTTCTATAATATCTGTAAATCCGGCATATTATGTTTGTCCCTTATCATCTACGTTTGGAATTAGATACTAATTTATTAGTGATTCAGACCAATCATTTAATTTTACGAGATTATTTAGCAGCTGAACATTTGTATTGCTTATGTTCGTCTTTGCTGTGACTAAACTACTGTCCTCGCCCATATAAGTATTATTTTTTCAAGCGTTTTTCAATGTATGATTTTTTAACCATAGAAGTTATTGAATATAAGGCCATGAATAGTGAATAATGAATATTGCATCAATATTTAATATCAAAGACACTAGTGCTTGCTTAAGTACCATGAGAATTTTTAAAAACTTCAATTATCTCATTTTATATATAAGCCGATTCTTGATCGTCACATCTTATAATGCGCACCTTGTATCTCTGTTGCTTCATTTCGTCTTCTTACGAGGTACGTGTTGTGAGGCTCTTATCTACAATGCTAAAAGCTACTTATAACCACAAATTCGTTGTATTATCCATTGGCATTAGTATTTCTGTGACCTCTTTACCCGCGAAGACGATGAGAAAAATGGGAGCTTCTGGTTCATCATACCCTCTAATTACAAGCTCATCCTCACCTGAGAGTGCTAAGTTTCGTAAAAGAAATAAAATTTTGGATCCAACCAAAGATTGGAGATGTTCACGAGGAAGGCTGCATACACAGATTTAAAAAAAAAGAAAACTCAATGCGCCTGCTACCATGGTAGAAGTGACAGTAAATAGAAGATGAGGTTGATAGCTGAAAAATGTGACACAAGAAAGTACTCTTTTTTTTAAATACAATTATCAAGGAATGGAATGAACCAACTGAAGAAGTTTTGGATCCTTTCCCTGACAATTTTAAATGTTTTAATATTAAATTAAATGACATTATAAAATGGAGTGTGCATTGTCGTTCACTTTTGTAACTGCGGTTACATTGTCGTATTCCATAACCTGAGAACCATTTCTAGTTGACATTCTAACTAACAATAACTTTTTATCATTTTCTTCCATTGGTTATTCTATTGATGAATTTATTTTTATTATTTCTCTAATGATGGGGTGTGTATATGTTTTATGTCTGATGGCGAAACTCTGACTTTCCACCTAGCTGCTAGCACTCTGGTCTTATTCAAGTGAATATAATAAATAACGTTCCATCAGAGCCTAGGTATGCAGACCAGGCTCTGGTATCATACCAAGGTATGCAGCAGATCCCTCTTCCTGAGAAAAGCAAGGGACAGACGCATTAAAACGAGGGGCAGAATCACGGGGGGAAAATGCAGGAGAAGAAGACGATCTCATGGTCTCGGGGGGGGTCGGAAGGGCACGAAAAATAACGATCGGAGACGCAAAAAGGGGGAGAGTAGAATAGGTCCACTGACTCCACGGAGGAGGATGGTGGTGGATGTGGGTGGGTGGGGGGGAAGATAGGGGACGGAG
>WURS02044527.1:0-11149 GCA_011762765.2 Rhinocypha anisoptera | reverse complement strand
AAAGCTATTCAATACACAAAGACATAATACACAATGAGACATCAACATTCCACTTATAATTTAATCATTAATACTCTATTTCACAATCAAAATAGATACAATTTTTACCTGGATAATATCCATTCCTTTAATTTAATTTTAAATCTGTCAATATTTTTGCAATATTTTATTTCCGGATGCAATTTATTATACATAGCCAAGCCCTTGATGAAAAGAAAGGCCTTACAAGAAGTTTTCTTCCTCTTAGGGAGATGAAAATAATCTCTAATTCCTGAATGGAGTCACTGAGACCTATTGCTGACTGAATTTTATGCTGACTTGTAAAAATGTATTCAAGATGCAAAATCCTATTGAGATACATTTTTCTCCTAATCAAAGAATCAAGTAATTTTTCTCTTAAGCTATTTTTTTATTGTAAATTTTTATCATATGACAGATGCTGAAATGACACTCAACTTGGGCACCTGGAAAACAGAATCTGAAAAGATCTTCATACTTTTATTGGCAAATGGGTCATAATGAACAAAAATTCAGGAGCTATACCACTTCATGAAAGATGAACGATGGATGAGGTAATAAGAAATAGTTGCATTTTTTCATAAGCATACTTCTATTTTGCTCAGCTTATGATTTTTGAGTTTTTTAATCTAAACATTAAGATTACTGACTACCAATCCTAATGGTCTAATGCCCGGTTACAAATTACAATAGAGGTACTTGGTAATATTGATTCATCCACTATTATCTTAGTTTCCACTGTTTTAAAACAGTTGTTAATAGCTTGTTTTTGATCTAATACTTCTTCTGCTGGTACATTAAATGTAGTGTAAGCCAGTACTGCCCATTTTATTTTGATAAAGCTTGTGAGATTTACAAAGTTTGTATGTGTAATTTACAATATAAAAATTTTATTGCATCTATATTAGGATAGAAGTTTAAAATGTTATTTGTAGATAATGAGACTAATATTGTAAAAAAGTAAGGCTGGTGGAAGTATTCTCAAAGACAATGGGCATGAATATATCATTGTACTGGCAAATGGTATAATTTTCAGTAATCCTCCATTGATTTTCCTAAGTCTCCCTCTGTCGGCTTCTAAAGTTCAGTTTTCAGTTTTTTCTATTCATGTACATAATAGATATTTTTGTTTAGCTCTTCCTCATTCTTTTTTATTGATCCAATTTATTTACATCATGCCTCCTGTCCACTTTACCTTCAAATCTATGGAGCATTTTTGATTTCTGTTTGTAGTCTGAACTTATCCTCAACAAATCTTATTGTTTTTATTTTCTTACACCTTATACCTGCACCTATACCTAAAATCAATATTATTTCATCTGTGAGAATATAACTCCCTTTCCTTTACCTGATGTATACCGTTAGATTTTGGCATTTATTCTTATTAATGGACCTTAGATATTCTTCTCCTTCTTTGGTGAATCTGTGCTTCAGCTAGTTTAAATTGCACTACTCCCTCCATGTTGCCTGGTGCTTTGCTGCCTTAGCTGTTTGCATGTCCTTCCCTTCTTTACATCATCATCAAATTGTGCCTTCTTCCTCTCCCTCTCTTTCCCTCAATCTTATCTTCTATTAATGTTTTCATCAGCCATTTCTTAGAATTTACTCCAACCATTTCCCTTTCCTCTTTCTTATAACTCTCATTCATAATGTTGCTTCTTTCATTTATTATATCCTTGCATATTTGACCTTATAATAAACCATCACTCTTGCCTGTCAACTATTTAGAATCTCCAATAATGCTTCCCATTACACTTGGTTGAATTAGTGGATGAAAGTTAAAAAGCGTGTGTAAAGTCTGCTTTTCACTAAGCAGCTTTTTCCAATAGTACTGTTAAAGCCCAAACATTCAATCTTTGTCCTTCATGCCTTTTATGAGTCATATTGTCTTTTGATCACCTTTCTGTCCATCTTTCCTGTAGGCCTTTTATTCATATGCTTGGCATTTTTAGAGCATGAGAAACTATTTTTCACATTCTTCCTATGCCTGTCCTATTACAAAATGATATCTTCATTACTTTGAGAATATTCTATGGTCATATTCCAGATTTAAGTAAAAATTCTACCATGTAATTTGCAAGTGGAACAATTTTGTTATGTCATTAGGTCACATTTTTATTTATTCTTGTTTTATTTTAAATTATTATTGTTTGCTTTCATTTTTCTAGGATGAATTATGAGTGTGTATTGTGTTTGTTATGACCTATAGGCTACATATCTAAAAGTTAAATGAAACCATGTATTCACCTTTAGTGTTACCTGACCTTAAGGTAATGTATTTTTCTTTTTTAAGGAAGTAATTTCTAATGAATATCTGTGTATTCCCGAGACTTTTCATCTTTCACAGTTCTTATTGCTGCTATTAATTTTTCTCTTAACATTCGATCTATGACTTCACAATTTTGCTATTTTTCCTCACAATTTTGTTATCTTTCCTGATCCTCCATAATCACCCCATTCACTTTCTCAATTGTATGGTTGGAACCTGACCCTCATACACTTTTTGCTTGCTAATATGCAATTTCACCTCCATTTTTCTTAAGTATCATATAATTTTTACTTTATTTCTTTAGTCTGCACTCTTATTCTCTCTCTGTTTGATATTACTTTCAAGTCCATGAAAATATCAAAATCTCATATTTTTTTATACCTTACATGTTTCTTCTAGACTTATTATGCACTGTTTATGTTTCACTTCTTGGTATATTATTTTCTTTTTCACATTATCAGCACACACTAATAATATTCAAGATGCCATAATAAAAAAAATGATTTTTTACAACAGTGCCTCATGGTCTACTATTTATTTGCAACATATAATGATTTACTGATGCCACTTTTCAAGGTTTGCAATATTTACGAGGCATGTAAAATTTTGTTACCAAAATGATTATACATATATGGATGAAGAACATTAAAAATTAAATTTTACACAAATAAGTGAAACTTGAATATTCGGATATGACATAAACGCCAATAACTAGGTGATATAGAAATTTTTGTGGTAAAAATATAAGAGGTAATGTAAGAATTGAATGATAATGAAAGACTACAGAGAAGTAGTAGTATTTTTGTTTTATAGGGTGCTTAGACAGCTATGGTCATTTCACTCATTTAAGTCAAAGAAAAAACCCATCTGGACAAACACAACACACATGGACTCGAACCCGTGAACTTTGGGTTAGCTGGTGATCATGCTACCCACCAGGTTAACCTGTTGGCAAAGACTACAGAGAAAATGATCCGTTAATAAGTGACAATTAAAGAAAGGTGCTTTGTTAGCTTGAACATAACAACAGAGTGAGGAGTAAGAGTGATATTTTCACGTCAATGAACTGATTCATATATTATTAATAAAGTTTTTCACTATTTATAAAACCTGATGTACAAGGCTTTCATATCTGAACTTGGACTTAGTTACATTTTAAATTCTAGATGCTTCCTTTATGGAAGCACTATTTACTTGAATGAGGGTGAGTCAGTTGTGTAATTACATTATCTGTATAAATAAAAATGTAAATATTCATTTGTTCAAAATCTCAAATCTCCGAAAGTTCTTCACCAATTGCTTTGAAATTTTGACACCATTCCATTCGAATACGTGCATGTTTTTATGCAATCAGACTTTTTTCTCACAATAATAGTAGCAGTTGTTTGATACATTTCTTTTCATGTAGTGGGTGACTGAAGATTCTCTCAATAGATGCCAGCACAGGGGATATCATAGAGTTATAATAGTATAACTCTATGATGGGTCTAAGTGGGTAAATATCGTCCAGTGCCTGCACATTGCTGATACCGGACAGCATGCTTCTTGACAGCTGCTGTCACTTGTTGTGATTTTATTGTATTTTAATTTTGTTTTATTTATTTCGTGTGATACTGTGTTGGATTATTTAGCTGTGTCCTTTACCATAGCATTCATTTAGTGAGTACAGTTGGTTTTAAATTGAATTTTCATAGATTTTGTTGTATTTTCTTTTGACTTAATTATTTCATGCGATATTGCATTGGATTTGAGCTGAGTTGTTTACAATAGCGTTCAATCTGTGAGTGTAGTTTGTTTTTTCGTTTATTGTTGTTTTTGTTTGTTTTTCATTTAGTTTTTATTAGTGTTTATTTTTATTAGTAGGAGAAATATAATCACACATAGCTGAAGATATATTTAATTGATTACATGGGGAAAATTCAAATATGAACATGGATTTCACAGCAGAAATCTACAATGAAGCATGAATAATAATTGAAGTTGTGCTTAGAAATTGCGAACAAAGTTTTCCATCAATTGGGAATGCCATCACCGAATCGATCTGCTGCTGCATCCTTTGATGTAGAATAGTGTCATGAACGAAAATTACAACACGGGTGATCTTTTTTCGTATAAGCAATCAAATTTTCCTAGGCTAACATTTGAGCAAAAGGGCATTTACGAACAAATAATGCAAACTATCAATAATGGGGTTGGAGAAATCTTCTTAGATGCACCAGGAGGAACTGGTAAAACGTTTCTAATTAGATTGATTCTGGCAACAATTAGATTGACCGGGTTGGCCTGGTGTGTAGTGTGCTCGTCGGCTAACCCAATCGTAGTGGGTTCGAGTCCCGCCCAGAGCATGGTTGTTGCGTTGTCAGAATGGCTTTTGTATTTGCACTGAAAAGGTGTCAAAATGACCCTAGATAGTTTGTAATCACCAATATTAACATAAAGAGAGCATTACAAGTAAGACAATTATAGATATAAAACAAATATAAATAGTGACCACATTTTCATTAGAATGTATATAAATAACATTTTTAGAATAAAATACTCATAAGTCTCACCACAACATGCTATCTCACCCAACACCAAGCATGCATTATTATTACATAATTTTTTGCAGATAATGCTTTCCTTTATCTGCCTCTTTTGGTGTTGTGGTAAGAGTTAAGAGTGCACAAACCAGAAATTCACGAACCTCCTCTCGAGACAGCATGTTGTCCTTGTCAGAATCAATTTCCTTGAAGACATTGGCTGTAGGAGGAGTATCTCCAATATTAAGGAGCTCTACCTCAAAGGTAAGAGTTGCACCTAAAAGAGAATTAAAATTCTTTTTGAAAATAAGGCTGGTGAGTCACCTTCATTATATGATGAAATAATATTCTACATTCTATGTATTAAATAAAAACAACAATAAGTCAAGAGGTTGGAATTCTATGTTACTGTAGAATTCACTTCATATGAAGCCTTAAGAACAGTGAATATCACATTCAGGATTAACTAGGAGAGGAGATTTTCCATCCTGAAAGTCACACTTTGTGATTTGCTGAGGATGTTCTGTGATATCTCCCAAATTGGAATTTGGGAACCTCCAGCTAACAGCCAAACACAACTTACTAGGCACACACACATCACCTTATCAATGCATTTTCAAGTTGAAAATTTTATGCCTTATTGGTTATGAACTAAAATAGCAGGACTATTAGGTCCATTGTAATAGATTACATCACTGGATGTTTAATAGGTGAGTCAATAACTGCTTGAGCAGCAGTTCCCAAACTATATTCAATGAATTGACTGGAAGTGTGCTGAGTTATATTTCACCTACAGAGTTGTGGTTCAGTTGATGGCATCAGAGATACCATTGAGTGATTCCCTCATCACTTTCTCAGCTTTCCAGAAATGTAACCTCTTGGTAAGTAACAAAAGTATCCTGATATGTTTGGTATAATTTATAAAAATTTCCAAGTGAAAGGCAATGAATTGTAGTAAAATAATCAGGAAATATAAATTGTTTTTTAAATATATATAACAAAGGTATTTAAGGAGTATTATTTGTTATATTAATTCGTAAAGAAGTTTTAAATAAATTGAAGTAGGCAAGACTAGTAGTGCTGAAGAATTATTTGAATTGGTAAAACAATTCCTATACCTGACAGAGAGAATGCTTCATTACCATTTTGAATTAAAGGAGACAAAACAATTTCATTATATTAAAAATCAATGCATCTTCAAGACCTAAATTGTATAGGAGAGAAAAAATATAAATAAAAATTAACTTCAATACATTGTCATTGATTTATATTATTTATGTGAAAACATCCTAATTACTCTAAAACACTGGCATTTTTAGCATATACCAGGTAATGGAGGTTGGAACTAAAAGGATTAATTTACCAGTGAAAACAATGGAGGAGCTACTAGTCTTAAAAAGAGATTGTATCCTTTTGGGTTGGGTTTATGGATATGTATTTCCATAAGTGAAAATGCTAGAAATAGTTTTTTATATTTTTTACAACCTAAATTAATAAACAAAGCTTTCATTCAATGCTCACTATAAAGGATTTAAAGATATCTTTGCCAAGCCTTGATCATGAATTGTATATTCCAAAGATAAACCTTGATATAAAAAATCTATACTCTAAAGCTCAAGTTTTTTGCTGAGATTTGAAGGTACTACGTGTTAACAGTGGAAAGAAGAGGTGTGGATATGTAAAGTCACTTAAAATTGGTTATTTGCAATTAAACTATTATTTGTACATTTTTGCCATCAGAAATTAATTTGTTTATGTCAATTTATTTTAAAATTATTCAATTAAATTTGACTATTTGGTTCTATATATTATAAAAAGATTTTATAAAACTATTTGCCCGGTAGGAATGGGTTTTTGTATTTAAAGCTCCTGCATCTTAATTGCCATGAAATGCTGTATATTTTTTTAATTAAAGGATCCTCTCTCCCATAAGTCATCTCCTATATTGTCTACTGTAATTGAATATCAGTGAGTTGTTAAATGTAATATTTTGATATTTGGAATTCAGAATTGGATTATCATAGCCCCTGGTCTATCAGTATCCAACTTATGCTGGATCATTTAGCAGTATATATTTGTATGTATTTTATTCTATAGAAGCAGATTGCCTGCAGAGTGGGGTTGCAGGTTACACCCAAAACAGGATTGTACAATAGTAAATAGCTGTACAAGAAAAACAATAAAATCAGAACTTTAAATGAATAAATTAATATTTCTTTATACATCTATTACTGGGGATCATTATAACTGTCTACTTATTTTAAAATAATTTGAGTCATGGCTACAAAAATTCAAGGTTATATACATTAATTGGGTTAGAATGGCATTCATTTTTTAATTCAAGAGAAGGACAATGACTTGCACGATACTGTTGGTTATATACAAATATACATATAACAAATCAACATCAACTGAATTACAGGCACATAGTCTTTATGCTCTTAATTGCTCTCAATGGTGGGAAGTCAACAGCCTTTTCATTCTCTCTAAATTTTTTAAGTATTGTGTGACACCCTGATTGAGGTTTTAGTACTTGAAAATTTGTTAAAATAATTTTTACTTGGCTTTTTTTTATTTTACACTATGGTGAATCAAAAGATTAAATTAGAAAAGACTACTAAAATGGTTGCAATGAACATTTACTCTTCCATGAAGTCGAGATGTAGTTCAAACTGTTGATAATTTCTTGCTTATATAACTTTTTATCCAAGACATTCACAGTCTCAGTATCAATTAAAAATTGGTAGAGAAGTGGGAAAAATCATAAAGTTAGATGATTCTATTTGATGATAATTAGATGATGCAATAAAAAAAAACAATCTGAAAAACTGGGATGTCATTATTTGCTAGTCATATTTCCTTATTTGGTGTGGTTCATGCTTAATTATAATGCCCCTTTTCTCTAGTTGTAATTTATATCACATATTATATTTGTTTAGTTTCAGCTTATCCAAAAGTAGTGAATTGGAGCTTACCTTTTGGAATGACATTTCCAGCCCCTCTGTCTCCATATCCAAGAGAAGGAGGAATCACCAGCTTTCTTGACTCTCCAACACACATATCCAAGAGGCCTTGATCCCAACCTTTAATGACTTGTCCTACTCCAAGCTGAAAGGTGAATGGCTGATCACGGTCATGGCTGCATTATTGGTAAGTCAGCAGATGTTATGAATTTATGAAAAATAAAAAAAAACAATCACAGTTAAAGAATGGAATGTAGCTATTTAATGAAAGCCAATTATACACATATTTCACAAAACTATTCTTTCCTGAAACAAGAGCTTTTAATTGTTTTGTTTTACAGTATGCTAATACTCTATTAATAGAATTGATGGTAGCAAATTTATGGAAAACAAAATAAATACATGTCCAACAACCTAGCCCAAAAATATAGTTTACTTTGACATGGAGCTTTTTTGAATTTTTTCTTTTAGCAGTAATTTTACTGATAAGATAATTAATTAATTAAATTTTGTTAAAAATAATTGTATGATAACTTTAAGAACATATTAAAAATAAAAAGAATATTGTCATAATGTTCGGTTCTGGGAAATGAAGGTTGGCATTAGTTGAAGTAAAGGAATAATGTCGATTGGAATTATTTATGTACTGCAAGTAAGTCTAAAATGTATTTATACATTGAACAAGATTAAATAAATATTCATTAGATTAATCACCACTATCATCTATTCCTTTACTATTTTTATTATTTTCTTACCACTCACAACTACGAATGCTATGAATAAAAACAATATAGCTTTAAAAGCACTTCAGTTATTACTATACTATGCCAATGATAGTTTCATTTGAAAGTTTATCAGAAGGAAACCAGAATATGTAAGTAGATATTAGTTAGACTTATCTGAGTTGTCACTGAGAATATGATTCAGATATTGCAGTTATGAATGATCTTATGCTTGGTATTTTCATAGTATTGTAAATTTAAAACAAACCTCATTGAAAAATGACGTTTGATTTTAGTGCTTCCTAGCACTTTAATACCCACCCTACTTCTTGACTGTTATCACCACTAAAACTTGAAGTGACATTTTGCTCCTCATAAGGACCTCTGCTCTGAAGGGGGTGAGGAAAGTCAAAACGATCATTTCACGATAAATGGGGAAAGATAAAAACAATCGTTTGGCTAGAAGAATTTGGAAAGTTAGGTACGGTCACGCAGTATGATGGAGGCTGGGCGCCAGAGAAGGGAGAGTGGTGGTGCTCTTTTTCCTCTGTTCATAGTAGGTGAGCATTTCCATAGATCGGTTATAAAGGCTTTCTTTGGGTGTAGGACTCTATAGATAGGCGTCACATTTACGATTTCATGCATTCTGTTTGATTTGTTTGGCGTAGCAAGCTTTCTCTCGAGTTGAATGTTATCCTAGCCGTTCGAACCTGATATCCTGGCTTAACTGAATCGTAATGAAGATGAAAACACTTCATTATGAATCGCTTCCACAAAGTAACGCCTGAAAATATCCAATTTAATGGAATCGTTTCCATTTATCGATTTTGATAAGCAGACTAACTGAAGAATAAATTTTTAGGGGCAAGTTAAAAACATTGAAAATATTGCGTAAACATTTTCATTTAACCTTAGGGAAAATACATTATGCACGCTCACGACCCTGCGGTACCAGGATGGAACAGAACTCAGCAAGTGCCCAGTTGGAGGAGCCAAAAGCCCCAGAGTAACTCTGATCTGTTAGAGCATCTACTCTCTTGGAAAAATTAATAGAAATTCATTTGGAGGGGGCAAACCGCGGCTTTTTCCATGACATCAGGTGATCCCCGCGATAAAATATCATTTTAGTATCGCATTTTACATACAAGAATTTTAAGGGTTTTGACAAACGCTGTAAACTATTACGCTCCATCATGATCTTCCAAGGTGTTAGAATTTTTTAAACATCCTAATTACGTTTGACGTGAAGTAATAATAAACCCAGCATCTCTGCATACTGTCTACATTCCTTCGTGTAATGTTTAATTTCCGTGTTATTCCTCATCCTTCCCTCCCAATATTCTCACCTCAATCTCATCCGCTCACCCAATATTTTAAATTTCTATCACTATTTTTGGCATGCCATTCCCTAGAGATCATTGTCCATCTTGAAAATATTGGAAAATATTTCTACTTTAAGTTAAAAGGAAGCCGTCCTAATACAAAATTCTGCACATAATTTGTGAACGACGAACGAACTAATTTAAGCAGTGTAGCCATTCCTATAGTTTTCCAAGTTGAGAGTCGTGGAAAAAAATAAGTACTTAGTTTGAAAACCAATGAAAAGGAACGAGAAATAGAAATTTCCACCTAACCCTACCACATCTTGTAGCGAGGTAGCAGGATGGCACGCCTTTAGTTATCATTAAGACCTTGGTGCGTAAGTTATCGGAGCAGGCGGAAGCGCTCTTCATTATCTACAATCTTACGGTGGTAGCTGTCTACCTCAGGAGTCCTTGAACTCCGTATAAGTTTGTCGCTTCCGTCTGTCATACATTGAGGCACAGGTATAACCGGTCGTCGCTTGTAAAATTTTGGACTTTCAAGTCGTTTCTCGTATTAATAGACTTTCTCTTGCTAAGACTTCTTCAAAGTCTGGAATTTCAACACCATCTAGGGAAGAAGTCTTAGCTTTTCATCTTCCTTTAACAGAATTCACTGAACTAGATACGAGATTGACGTACCAACCCCTTTCCAAATTATATCTAAGTCGAGTTTACCTTTAACTTCTTAAAATATCCATGAATACACAGAATCGTGAGTAGTAAATACTTTCATGGATTCGATATAATCGATCTTCAATAATCGAGCTCTGTTGAGAGGCGACGGTGAAGAATATTGAATTTAATTCAAAAATTAAGGAATTATCTAGATATGCTCTAATAGATTTTTTATATTTGAGTACATCCTATCAGGCCCTTTTCTAGGATCTAAGGAGTATATATGTTTTCATTTAAGACTCGTGGTGCTTATAGAGATATTGGGTAACTTAATTTATCAGGGAGTGGAATCATAATTGGATTAAAGGGATCAGAAATTAGGGCTACCATCTCCAGTATTAAACTTATTCCGTTGATGATGCCATGTTACTCCGAAAAAATAGTCGTACAGATTAAAATATGATGCAAAATTCAGTTTTTCCTCTCCTCTGTTTCTAGTCTTCTTTCGAAACGTTCGCGACTAAAGTAGATCATGGGAGATAAACCTTATTTGGTGATGAAGTAGGGTAAGTAAAAATACTTGTGATTCCACTCGATTTTCCACCTGATGATGACACAACGTGTCGAAACCTAGGTCGTGTTAAAATAAATATCGAGTGGAATCACAAGTGTTTTT
>WURS02044516.1:0-11150 GCA_011762765.2 Rhinocypha anisoptera | reverse complement strand
GACAGCGTCACA
Organism: Rhinocypha anisoptera; assembly: GCA_011762765.2. NCBI lineage: Eukaryota > Metazoa > Arthropoda > Insecta > Odonata > Chlorocyphidae > Rhinocypha > Rhinocypha anisoptera. Next base: position 11,138 of record WURS02044516.1, on the reverse strand, counting down.
GCGATTTTCCAGTGGTCAAAACAGACTCCTAAAGAAGCCTTCACCGCGGCCATAGAATCATGGCGCCGACGTTGCAAAAAATGTGTACGGCTGCAGGGAGATTACGTTGAGAAGTAACACTAGTTTTATTGTTTTTAACTTGAATAATTATTTAGAAAAAAATCGGAGGCTTTTAAACTTGAATTCACTTCGTATGTGGCAGAAAAAAACAAATGAAAATCAAATATGGAGTTGGGGATGAAACAATATTAAACAGGGTGTAGGAGGGCTTTTGGTTCTCCAACTGACTTTATAATGTTTATACAGGGAAAATGGTTACAGAGGCAGGAGTAGAGTTTGTTTTGGAGCTAATTAATTCTGATAGGATTCAGAAATATCAAGCTCTGTTTACTTAGTCAGGCAAAGGATTGCATAACTAACTGAATGGATTAGAGATACCGAGTGTATTCTATTATCATGAGAAATCAAACTAATCATAAGAAACATAATATAAAACGCTCCTTGAAAAATAGATGGTTTAAGTTAAAAATTATATTGGGAGAGAATAAATTGTAATTTTTAAATCAATTCAATATTTAAGCCAGTATTCGTCATAGTAATAATGAAAATAGTGGAAAGGAGGTACTAAGAAGTAATGGATAAAACATTTACAAGTATGGATCACGAAAATACGAAATGGATCAGGTTAAAGTAACAAAAGTACATATTGTTGCAAGTTTGTATCAGAACTTCTTTTACTTCCAGATAGGAAGAATAAGATGTTTGACCATCGCAGAGGAGAAAATAATGTTGCTGGGAGAGGTCAGGAAAAGCGCATCGGAGAAGTACTAAGAGATGACAAGATTATGTTGAAAATGCTGCAGAGTTAATTGTCGGGAAACGAAAGAACAAGGCGGAAAATAATAGGAATTTTGAACGTTGAGATTGGAGTCTGCAATTGCACAAATCTTAAAGCGGCGTACTGTCAGTTGTATGCTGGGATTTATTATTAAATTAGCCTTCATGAAATTACATACACGCGGAAGGGGCAGGCAACACGGCACAACTTACTACAGTAAATATTTTTTAGATTGATTACACTACGTATGCTAGGAATGAGCAGATTCCTGCCTTCTTACTAATAATGAGTTTTTAAATCCATTCTCAAGCTTACATCCTTCTCCCGGGTGTTCCAACTTTTATTCCTGAAATGCGATTTGCTTCACGAGTTTATCCTCAAGCCGTCATACGTAAAACAAACACATTTAACTCGCGGTGCGCCTTTTACGGCTTCACCTTGGAGTCAGGCCGTCGGATATACTCTTTTCTTCCCCTGTTATTTCTTCACTTCGCGGCGGGAGGACTGTCCTCGCGATATTCGAAGTGACTATCCGCAATTTCGCATGCGAGCAGCATCAAAATTTAATCCCGGCACACTTCCGCATTCATCATCCCTTCCCCGCAACCCACCCTGACTTCGCCCCTTTTCACACCCCACGCCCGTGGCCATCGCACCCCTGAGTGTCATGCTAAATACCCTGCGCCATGTTTTCCCATCTTATATCAAAACTGCTGCCCGGATAAACTTCCGCCCTATTTTTCAACTTCCTCCGAGGCGATGCCTCCTCCGCACTCTCCCGTTCCGGGGGCCTCCCCACATCCCCATCACTCAGCCCCACCCGCCACTCCCTCCCTCCCTCCACGCGAGCCGGGGCTCCGCTTTCTCAGCATGACTCACATTTTAACCCTGGCCTCCGAGAGACCCTCTAACATCCCCTGCATTCCCTTCAACCCGGAGAACATTTCATCCATTCTCGAGAGAGGACTGCACTTTCCCTTATTATCCCTCTCTCTTCCCATCCCTCTGTTATCCCCTCTCTACCCTTTACCTGAATCTGTAACTATGAAAAATCAGAAAAGTGAATCATAATAGTATGAACGCCGAATTAACAACGCAAATTATACACATCTCCGACTATGGCAGCCACAATAATACCATCCGATTTTTTTGAATTTTAATTTAAAAAATTGATGGTCTCATAGGAATTTAGTTAAACTTTTTGCGAATCACTGGATAGAACAATTTTTAAAAATGTTAATTGAGATAGTGGCACTGTAAATGCATTGGTGAAACATTGTAGAATTCCATCATAGGTAATGGAAAATAAAAATTTTGAAAATCCAGAGGTATAAACTTATGTGATGGGTCAACATCTTTCCCTACACCAGGATCATCAGAAATGATGTCCTGATGATGCTACAGTGTATTTAAATGTGTTGACCCATTAAATAAGTTTATGTCTGTGGAGTTTCAAAGATTTTATTTTCCACAACCTTGTTAAAATATTTCTTGAAACAATCTTCCGATTAAAGGGTGCCCATGAATAAAGGTCCCTGATTCATTTTCCGCCGCTTCCTCTGACACTTCATTCCCCGTTTGAATTATAACGAGTATTCTCTCTTCCACATTCAATCTGAATAACACGTCCAGATGTAACACCTTTATTACGCTCTTCCGTTATTAGAGCATCAGTCGCAGGTGCACGAAAACTCATTTGACGTGTTCTAAAATTAGCTTATTCTGTTTTCATTTGGAACACCAATGGGGAGCCTCATAATCCCAAGATATTGGATCAGTGATAGACGAACCGCATCTCTGATATTTTTTGTTCACCGGTAAAATTTCTTTGAATTTTGCTAATTTAACACTTCAATCGGACATTAGCTATTTCGTTACCAGTTAATATTCTTTATTTTCATCGTTCTATTGAATACTTCAACATGCACAGGAATATGCTTAAACTTTAAATGCCTGTTTTTATCGTGTCTGAACTTAATGATGAATGGAAGCCAATGGATGTTATGAACCATATCGCTGGGTCAGGATAGACACAGGGTGAGTGGTGCGTCAAAACTTGACAGCCGAGTCCGTCCCAAGTCACGAAATTATAGAGCATGCGTGACCTTCTCTCGGGTTACCCACCGGGTCAGGTAATCTAAGGTCGACGTTTCGATGGCTGACTTTACCATCGTCTTCGGGTCGTTGGTCTGAACACGATGGCAGATATATAGATAGATCAGCAATTCATGCAAATGAATGTGTTAATAATTCCATATTAATGGGAAAGAACTACTGGAAAAGCACAAACCCTTCAATCCTAGAGCATGGTCGGAAAACATTATTTCACAAGCGAAGAGGTTTTACACTTTAACAAATGTTCCGTGCAAGCAAATTGAGTTCCTCGGTACTCTTACACCTGAAACAAAACTTAATATACAAAGTTGGCCTAATTTTCTGATGTAACCTCTGGCCTGTTTTTTTTTTGTTGCGTAAAATTTTAAATGGCTAATTGTTAAAAAGTTTGTTTCGTAGTTATGTACGGGGGGATTGTTGAGTGTGAAATGGAGGATTAAAGATGATTAAAGACGTAAATTGCGAAGTGTCGTGTGGTTTTTGCTTTCTCCCGAAGATGATACAACGAAGTCTGACGTTACACTAGAGATACACTCAAAAATGTTTTTTTTTTTGGATTTAACCACAGTTTTCATAAATTTTTAACCTCAATCCATGCTCTCTACCTTATCAACTTTTGCGCCTACCGGCGAGGTATCGTAAGTAATAAATTTGTATTCAGTAGCACCCGTTAATGGAGTTTTTTTTCAGTCGATTTTTCGTTCAAATGAGACTTTCTCTGACAGTACTTATTGTAAACGAGGATGAAGGATTCATCAAAAATTTTCCTGGCGTGGCCTGAATCCGTCCACAAGACGGAAATATTAAAGGAATAATTTTGGGGAGACCTGCTTTTTTTAAAAAGAAAAACGATGAATGAGGGAAAGATAACCTGTACACATTCACGCACACATAAAGCAAAGCATTCATCTAAGATCTGATATACGATGTATATATTTTTTTGGGCGCACCTTTAACCATGATGGTAAACACTCGTACCTTGACTATTAGAAGCATTTACTTGGGGGCAAAGCAGAGCGTGGACAACGTGATATATAGTAGATGGATGAAACAAAGTATATTAGGAGGATATTTTGTCTTAGGAAGTAACCTCCTGTTTTGCAGGGAGAAAGAAAGAAAGGTTCTAGTTTAAGGATGATAAGATGGTCTGAGACAGAGTAAATTACGTGGTCCTGTCAAAACGTGGGCAGAAAATCCTACGCCTGTGGAAGATTGATGAGTACGTTGTCAGGGATGTGTTTTTTCGTTAAGAAAATCTTGCAGTAAAAATCTACATTTATAGACATACATATAAACATACATTACCAAATAAGGCATCAAAATATCCACCGTGTTGATGGCTACAAGGGACCAATAAATACCACAGTATGATAATATTTCATAAAAAAATAATAATGGTAAACGCACACCATTTGCCTTGATCTAATCTACTCATATGTATAGTTCGAACTCCGATTTAAAAGCATAAACAATGGAATTTTGAGAACAATTTAGCATGTTTCAAACAAAGCCTACACTTAAAAAGGTTCAACTTTAAAAGGCTTACCTTTCTATTTAAAAAATTTTTAATGACGTATTAAATGCCTTAAAATATTTAAAACGCAATTGGTTAACAAAATAAAGAAACTCTGAGATACCTATACGTGATAATATTTATGAATAATAGATGCCGTAATACGTAACAATGTGACGTAATTACTGTATACAGCATTTGGAGATTTGAAAATATCTAATTTACTGAAGTTTCTTTTTTACTTTTATTTCTATGGAGCAGTGTAACTCGTTCAATAGAACGCGTTAAAGAAGCGAATAAATACCCAGATAGATAGCAGGTGGAGAATACGGGAGAGGAGTTATCCCTTGTAATAATGACTATTATAACAGATGGGATCTTAAATCCTACAAATTATTGCCCATGGATGATTGTACGTCATGTTTATAGGAAAAACTTGTTTTTAAAAAGTCGAGCTAGGCCCTAGTACGGAATTACATTAAGACCATATACATATTTACTGAAAGTGAAAAAAAAGATATATGTTTATTAATTTAGGATTTAAAAAATCAGGAATAAATTTTATTGTGTCTTAATACTAAATGTGCAGATCGTAAATAGAAAGGAAAAGCAATAAAATAAAAATGGAGGAGAAAAGAAAGTAATAATGCTTCAGCTGAGATTTAAATTTAAATTACCATTAATAATTTATACAGATATATATATAGGAGAAGAAGATGAATGGCTATTAAATGGTTTGGTTATACAAATGCTCTTGTACTTCAGGTGGTAAAACGCCGTACAGAACTAAATAGAACAGTTGAGGGGCAAAATAAAAAACTCCAATTAATAATCCAATATCAAAGTCACAAAACTCAATCTAAGTCTCAGTGTGCTTAAATATGCTCAATCTAATATTTTGTGGTATCATATGTCTGCGTTTCTATTTTGGTTTATGTTGGACGATGTTGCTGCATAAATCATCCCGCTCTTCCCTCCCTGGCGCAATTAATTGCGGGTTATTTTTCGATCCAATAAGTCCCATTATCGATTACAGAAATTAGAGCAATATACTTTTAGAAGCACTACGCTATTCTAATAGTAGCTATTTTAATCACCAATCTCTCTTTCAAAGGGAATTCTATTCCAGATGGACCTTTCCTACACCATTCCTCACTCCCCCCCCCCGTGACCGAATATTATTCATAGATTCTATTTAGGGTACTTGTCTTTTGCTGATAGCTGAACTTGTAAATGAATGTTAATACATGAAGGTACATTATTTTATGCAACGTGCACAGCTAAGTGAGAAATATTCTTTTACATTCTTCCAAATTCAATATTTCAATAACCATATTTCAATTTTTTTATATTTATTGGTTGACTTCCTTGGTATTTTTCCATTTTCCTGAAGTAATTATTGTTCCATCGCTATCGAGGATATTTCTTCATCCTATGGACATTAAATGAAACGAAATTTACGAAGCCGTTGAATTTCCAAACTTAATTGATTTTGTAAGTAAATCCTTCTACTCATGTGATTTTATTGATTGGCTTCAGTGCCTTATTTATTACTAAACGTTATACTTTGTAACCAAAGATCCTGTATTTTCGTCAGGATAAATATTTTTGATTTCGATGTCTTTTAACTCAAATTAAACACGTATATAAAGGAAACTCAGTTTTCGAGAAATATCAGTATCAGCATTTCATTTGTTATTTTCACGCGTTACTTTAAATAGTCATAAGTTTTACTCTATGCCAATGATTAAGACCCTCATAAATATTATCAGTGATTGAATTGATCATAAATGTTTTCCCAAATATTTGGTCCCAAATATTTATATTTGGTTTCCTTACTTGTTGTTAGATACATGTGGTGACTAAATGTGGTGTTAAACAAGTGAAAAACTTGATAATGGTGTAATGCACCGAAACATGTCGGAATAAAGAAGAAGTTTTTTTAAAAGTGGAAATTGCAAATTTTTTGAACCTATTTCTCAGAAGTGAAAGACTATTTAATTGTAAAAACCTCGGACCATACAAAAAGTACGGTCATGACAAAGTAAAATAAAAAAACCCTTTTTTTCATACTGAATATGTGACTGAATCAGGGATACCCCCAGTGGCCGGTCGGGTTAGTCTGCTGGGTTGCGCGCTCGCTGGCTAGCCAAAGGTCGCGGGTTCGAGTCCCGAGTCGAGGGCATGGGTGTTGTGTTTATCCAATAGGGTTTTTCTAAGATTTGAAGCGGTGCAAAATGCCCATAACCGTCGAAGGACACTATAAACAAAAATACTACCACTGAATTGATCCTAACGAGTTGAAATATTCTTCCATTCAGAGCCAATGTTACATCACCTGACTAATTAAAAATATCACTTTGTAATTGGTGCAATAATGCCCATTTGAATTTATCACTGCTAGTTTTAGAATATTAATTGAGTTAAGGAAGGAGTTTTGAAAATAATGAGTAATTAATGAGATGTAGTTTAGAAATAGAGAAAATATTATTGATACTCGTGTTTTTAACTTGAAGCCTAGCATTTTACGGCGTAGAAACTTTGGCTCCGTGTAAAGAGCAAGGAGTTACATGCAGCTTGTTAGATTGTAGGTTGAAAAATATAAAATGAAAGGAAAACAAAGGGAATTTGGTTGCTAGATATAGGACAGGATAAAGACGGGCGAAATTCAAATAGGAGAGGATATACGGATGAGAGACATACGGAGAGTAAAAGGAATGTAAAAGAGAGAGAGAGAGAGTTAGTTAGGAGCTATTCCGTCAATATAGCGAGGCAAAAAGAGGTGTATTGGCTTAGCATTCTAAATAGTATGGAAGGAGGGAAGAGGCACGCGTTGTTTAAAGCGATTATTTTAAACTTTAGGTCAATCGTGAATAGGGTTTTAAAGGAACAATTTATCTGACGGATAAGAGATTAAGAGATATTTAATTGTAGTTATATCGGAAAACATAAACCAACCTATGGATGACAACCTATGAGGAAGTATGCCTCACGTCTAGTGGCGGGAACCTAAGGGTTATTGCGAGTGGACATGCAACATAACCAAGGGAAAATATGTTTGAATGTATATCTCTAAATACACAGATATGTACATTCTTAGTGTGCAGAAATAGGAATTCAACATTTTTGTTTTATTCGTTCCATTGTTTTCCCGAACCACAAATGAAATGGGATATATATCATTCACCGAATGTGTTCTATGATACAATATTTATTAGTAGATGAATAATTCTTCTATAACTTTATGCGTATGCATATAGCTTTATGCATACACATTCAGAGTCATGCTTACTTTATTTCAGTAACATGTTTAATTGACGCTATGGTAATGGTGATAATAATGTCAATAGATCAGTTTTTACCGATTAAAAAATAAATAACTCGTATTTTAAAGTCCATACTTATAACTAGTGGTTAACTTACCAAACGAAAACTCTGTTGATAGTTGATAAACAGAATGGGAAAAATCACATGGTATTTTTAATACAATTTATCGCATGATTAAGAACACATTCTCAAAATATGGAATATGAAATCGTATATAAAAATCGTAACTGGCTCTATTGTGAGGAACTCCTTTATGATTGCACAAGATAAATAAAACTTAATTCGGTGGAAGTTTCATGTATCATATCTTGTGCAAAATATGAAATATTAAATAAGTTTACCTTTATTGAAAATTAACTATGTTCAAGGCTATGACCTGATGTTTGCAATTGCAAACACATAGTATTTCGAACAATTTATAATTATCTTTAGCGTAGAAAGACTCATTATAGAATTTTTTTTACGTTCGAAACTGAATAATTGTTTTACATGTAGAGGAAAAAAATGAGAAATTTCAATAATGACCTTGAAAATAAAGTGTCATGTTCATATTCAGGGGGACAATATATAGCAGAAAATAAAAATGAGAACTTGCGAAAAAAGAAGCTTCCGAACAAAAATCTGTTTCTTAATATACTAATGGATGTAAATAATGCTGAAATATCCTTCTAAAACATGCGATTGCATTTATAAGCATCTTCGGTGTGTGTGTGGTATAGCCCCTCCCACGTTTCCTAATTAGCCGAGGTTTAACCAGACTGATGCAAATGCCTCTAGTTTATTATGACTAACTTAATCCCGGTAAGCTCTAAAAACTTTAAGCAGTCCCTTCTTATTTTGCAAGCTGACAACACCGTTATGTATGTACTAACCATGGATCACCAGCATAAAGGTCGGAGGTCGTTAATATATAATTCACACAGTATTTCAATACCTCTTGACGGAACAAACATTCCTGTGAAACATTTATATCAGTCCTTCGGTTTTCGAAATGTTCTACAGATTGCCATAATCTCTATTAAAATTTTGCAGAGGCATGATGTTTTTTTTAAACACATCCCAGAAGGAAAAGGAAACGAATTGAAAATCTGAAATGAATTCAATTCCATTCCCGTGAGTTGCTCCTGAGTAGTCTCCTTCTCAATCGATCGATCGATCTCTTTTTTAAAAGGGGAATCTACTGAATTTTTCGCCCTCTTGGAAAATTCTCTTCCGGGAAAAAAAATTTAATCCGGAAATACCCTTGGATTTTTTTCCCCCCTTGAGCCTCCCTCGCAACTCTCAAAGGCACCGCCAAGGCAAGGAAACCCCCCCATCCCCCTAGGGCAGCGAAAAATTTCACACATTTCCGCCAGGACCAGAAGCCACCCTGATGCCCTGCAACCGCCATCTTTCCCCTGTTGCGTGCCTCGTACCGGCCCCTCTCCCTTCCACACGCTGAATGTCCAATTCGACTCGTCTTACTTAATCCGCGAGCCGCATTTCAACGGCGGCTATTCGCGGCGATCAATGGCGGGGTGTTTGTCGGTACACTCTTTTCTGCTCGAATAGTCTCCGTCAAATAGACGGAAAGATAATTTCTCGAATTTGAATGGAGGTTGCCTGGGGGAAAAAAAGCGAACAGCGATAAGAACATTATCCTATTTATGATCATTGACCATTCAATAAACATGATAAGAAGGCAACAGCATCGGATAAAAAGGCCTCTCCTTCAGAGCTTTATGTGGTAGTTTCCCAAACAAAACTGATAATTTGAAAAGTTATAAACTCATGTACCTCTTGGCAATATTTCATTGACTAGATATTTTATAAGTAGTATCTATGTCAAACACTTTAACTTTCATCTTTGAGAACCACCTTGAAGAAACACTAAAAAAAATCAGCAGGTTAAAAGTGCATTCGACAGCTTCTACGCGCCTTTGACTCTGGATGTATTTCTGTGATTTTATGTTCATCATTTGCTTCATCGTGCATGCTGCTACACTAAATTGTCCGAAAGACGGAGAAAACTGGTGAAGACTGTTGAGGAAGCCGTTTCCAAACAGAATCATTTTCCATGGCGATCCAAGAAACCATTATCCGCGAACTATGGGCATTCTGCTAACCGGGAAGGTGTAACGACCGAGTACGCTACACTACCATCTTTCTTAGTAACGGAAACAAGGAGGCTACGTGGACGATATATACGCCCAGAAAGCCATTCGAATTGTATTTCGCCCAACAACGGAAAAGAGAAGACCAACACACAAAAGATACAGGAAAAACATTGGGATGGGTATTCATGTAAGTAATACCATTTTTCAAAATTTTGGAATTTAAAGAAAAAAATGCTGAGATAGGGCCTAAGGTCAACTGATCGAACAAACAAAGCAATATTTGTGGAAAAATTATCCTCAGAATATAAAATTTAGAAGCTTAAGGGGGCAAATATTTTAGGAAGATTTATAACGGGAAATAATCAGCTATTGACAAATAATCAGATAGAATTTTAATTTTGTGAGACCGGAAATTTCGCTGGCTAGTACTTTTGCGGCAATGTAGTCAAATTTAAAATAAAAGGTATTCCATTGGGAATGAATTTACAGGTTTCTGTTTAAAAAATTCTTCAACTCGTAGCACCTGGAGACTATTGATTATTTTTTTGCCCCTAATTATTTTTATTTGTGTAATTTAAAAATGGACAATATTTTTACATAATAACCAATATTTTATAAGTAGAATTATTTTAATTTTAAAGCTCCTAAGAACACACTTGTTTTTTTTAGACTGAAACCGGTTCCTGCCTAAGGGAATTGAAGTAAAGTATCTAGCTCGACCTCGTCCCCCAATCCCGTCGAGTCTTTATGATTTTCGGCGGCGAAACTCATCACCATCCCATCCGATGAACTCACTGGACTTTTCCATGGCTCGGATACTTCGTCCGCCACCACTCCAGTAAATCTTCCTGCTGCTCTTACTGGGCCTTGTAGGAAAGAGCTATTCCCTTCCGCCTCACAGTTGAAAAATCTTCAAATCCAAGGCTTCCATCTTTAGTTCCCCCCCCCCCCCCCCCCCGGTGGCTATCCTTCCAGGAGACCATGTCATTTTTTTCGTATTTTTCGCTGCCCTCGTCCAGCTCCCACACCGCACTACTGCCCTTTGGTTTTCTCCCCGTTCCTCACGGTCCATTTCCCTGCCATATTTTTCGACAACGCCACTTCACTTCGCCCGCCCTGCACAACAAAAACACTCTTTCCTTCTTTATCTATCTCCCTCCCTCACTCTCCATCCTCCTCTTCCCCACAAACACGGGGAAGTTTTCATCCCTTTTCCAACATTCCCCTCTCGTTCCACCGGACACACGTC
>WURS02044486.1:0-11151 GCA_011762765.2 Rhinocypha anisoptera | reverse complement strand
TCGAAATTTGTAGCATCGAAACGTTGAAGCAGAACACGGTGGACCTGACCTGGTGTGAAACCCGAGAGCTTTTCACCCAAAGTTTAGGAAGCTTTCCAGGTAAGGAACTAGTATTAAATGTTTCTGTGAAGATTTAAGATTAATTTTTTACCGACCAAGTTAATGTGTTAAAGTTAATAAGTTTTCTTGCCCATGTTTTGAAATAATAGCATCCGAGTTCCAATTAATTTTTCGGTGTCATGGATGTTCTATTGGTGAACTTTGACACATTTTGGTGTTTTTATGATTTCGTGAACACTAGAAAGGTCATTCTCCGAAGGTCATTCTGAAAATTCTCTTTAAAGTGAGTGTTCAACCCTTGAAATTGCGAACTCTTTTGTGATGATACCTTATTAATAATTTTGTTATCATCATTTGAATCGTGTAATTAACCTCCATGGCAGGTTTGTGCAAATTGGTTCTGCGCTCACTTCTGTAAGGATACGGACGGAAACCTTTCAAACACAATAACTTTCACCGTCGAAAATTTCTCTCTCGAGTGACCTTGAACTTTCACTAGCTTCCGTTTTCCGGGGAGAGAGGGCGTTCTCGGCTACCCACTCACGACGCAGCCAGTCTTTCGCATGCAAAACATTTGAAAATCAACCCAAGAATCGATTTGGTGGCTAGATAACTCTCAAATCTTCAAAATTCTACGAGTAACATTCGCCGTAAGGGCTTCTTTGCAGCTTCGGATTTTTCATGAAGACGTTATTTTTTAAAGAATCAAAACCTGAGAAATAGTTGAAAGTACACAAAGGAAAACCGAATTGAGAAACAGGAATTTTTTATACTAGAAACATTTCCAAGCCTTCCATTCCCATCCTTAAATACCTTACCTCGGGGTCTGAAGAGCCTGATAGTGCTGACCAGACTTGAAACAACATCTTAGAAACAGGAATTTCCTGTAATTATGTTAATACATGTTAAAATGATGGTTAATCAACTGAATACACATCATCGTTAATAGTCATTCTTTACCTTTTACTTTATGTAATTATTTGAATGAATTAAATTCAACTTAAATTTAGAATATAAAATTCAATCTATAACAATCAGTTTAATATCAGACATTTTCATCATTTGACATAAATATTAGCTAAACAAAATTTACTAATAGGAATAGTTTTCAGGTTTTGCTATTCGAGAAAATTTGTTTCTGGAAGTACTTTTACATTTTTAAACAGAAATAGAAAAAAAATTGCTACCAGGACCGATTTATTTTGTCATTCAAAATCATTAAAATTATTATTTTTTCCCACCCACTTAGTGTTTCCATGATTTACGTGTGCACATATTCTTTCTGTTAATTTTATTATTTATTTTAATTATTCCTTCTCGACGCTTTGTTTTGTTAAAGTGCAGTCATGGAAACGAGGAAGAAAATAGTAATCCGTCTCCCGGCGAAACACATGTGATAGGTGACCCAAGTATCATGGTCATAAACTTAATATAAGAAAAAAGTGAAATGAATGAAGTACGTACTACCTTGCCTAGCCTCCTCCTTAAGCGTAGGCCAAGTGGATAGCTGAGTTGGGGAAGGGGATTGCGACTTTTGCGAAACTAAGACCTCTGGTTTAATTCCCCACACAATTAAGTTGTACAAAGGATCCATTTCCGCAGCCCCTTTCGTTAATTAAGTAACAATGAAGTCAATGGTGGTCACTAAAACTATTCCTATCCAATATTTCCGCATGAACAAATCTCGAGGTTCCCCATTCGTCATTGATCAGTAGTGAGTTCTTAAGCGTCATTGATTGAGTGAAATATCGTACAATGGGGGAATCTTCCGTTTGACCTCAATGTGGCTTTCCGTCGTGACTCAGCCGTTACATCCTGTGATGAAATTCCCACCCCGACCGTCACGGTGAAATCTCTGTCTCTGCCTTGCATCCAAGGATTGAATTATATCCTAGCTAAACACCCCAATTTGTACACTAAGCGATACTTAAAGGGATCGTTTAAATCGAGTCATGAAGGCTCAAATGTAAGTAATATACTACAGGAAACATAATTGACGTTTATCGTAAATCTTAGAGAGATAAATTCATCCGAGAGAAATCTCTAAGGAGACAGTGTGGCCCGTCGTTTTAATCATGGGGCTAATTCAAGGACTGTGCCGTATTTAGGTTCCTTTTTTGGAGAGTGAAAACAAAATATCCGGTTGTTGGAATCTTTTTTTGCTGTAGCATTGTGACCTGGATATATGCCTGCTCTGGTGGATCAATGAATGTCGGATTCGTAATACAATACCCGGGCTGGAGTACGGAATCAATAGGTTAGAAGGTGATGCGATACCGTCTCGAAGGTCTGCAATGGACATTTGATAAAAATTGCAGGTGGATTCACAGGACAGGCATCACCATCAGTTGCCTAAGGGAACGGGTCAAACCTTGCGTGAATGACCTTGAGAAAATATAGAGAGAAATGCCGAAAGAAAAAAAAGCTTTTGACTGATGAATTCTTTGTGTGCTAACGTGGGAAAGATATTTCGGAAAAAAATAAATATATATATATATATATATCTCTGACGAAATCTTGGATTAATTTTCAATTATTCTTCTGATTTGGAGATTCAGGTTTTTATTACGACTCATGGCACTCATCTTCGACAGATATTGATGCGTCGGGTGAGAATTTCTTTGGGGCGAGTCGAAGATGCTAGAAAATTCTGATTTTCTAAACTTAAATTTTTTTGTGGTACCACCAAACCGAATTTGCCAGCCTCAGTGGCGGCGGGGTAACGTCCTCGTCTGGAGGTCTCTGGTTCGAATCCCGAGTAGGTGGATTTTTTCAATCTCCACCTAGGGCATGAATGTGTTTGTGTTTCGTTCTTGTTATTTCAAAAAATCTTATAGTGCTTAATGTAAATCTTATAATTGGCCTATGAGTGCTGTTTGTGGGCGATTGAAAAAAATAAAAAAATAAATTTCGCATTGCAAACTGATTTTAGGGGAAATGGCTATTAAATCGAGAAATATGGACAGACGAATCAAAGAAGTTCCGAGCTATCAACTTGAATTTAGTGGTTTTAGGCGTGACTTGGTGGAAGTATTGGATATCCATTATGAAATGATGAATATTTAATACTTTTCCACAGGGAAATAAGAATTACGTATTGAAGATAAAAGTAACGCCTGAAAATACCCAATGTATTATTACGTACCCACACTACGTATTTTTCCATTAAGAAATTTCTCAGAAATGGATTTCCACATAGTTATGCCTGAAAATATAGAAAACTTCTCCACAGGTTTACCTGTGGAATAGTACCAAGTACTCATCATTTCATAATCCGAATTTGGTTTAATGAGTAAGAGGACCGCAAAAAGCTATAATATTCAGAAAAATAGAGTATTTTTCCTGACTATTTAGGTTCTGGTTTTACCCAGAAGCAATCACAGGTGTGAAATGAATCTTGAATTAGAATATACAACCCAGCTCTCAATTACAAACTAATCTAAAGGTTGACACTCCACTAAAGCGAGTGTGCTAGATTAATCGAAGAATGATTAAGTTGAGCGGGGTCTCACCGTCTCACAACTTTAACGCACGATGTCAGAAATGAAAAAAACATTTCTGGAAGCATTGAAAACATTGACATTCGACGTACGCGTCAGCCTTCACAACCTTAATATATGTACTCTTAGGCAATGGGCGTCAATACTCCCCTTACGTATTGAAGTCTCCCACCATATGGATAATTACAAATTTAAAGCATCATTGTAGAAGTAACGCTTGATAAAAAGTTTTATGCGCATGGTCAAAACTTACATTCAAAATATTATGTCATCTAATTTGTCCGTCTCAGTTTCCAGGGTGAACGCAGTTTATTTATAAATATGGGGTCGTAACACTGTTGGCCTCCACGCAAGTGATCGTGATCCCATAATTAGATCACTTGACCTCTATTAAAAGTAGGTATCATAGAAAATTATTACGTATCTGCTAGACGAACAGACATCTCGAGGACGCCCATAGAGAGGTCACTGTGATATCTGGGATGCACCGGAGCTTTCATTATTGGGGTGGTTATAATTCCCAATGGGCTTCCTCGGATATTTAATGCGTCCGAAATAAAGTTCAGAACTCTCTGGTTAGGAAATATATGGAATGACCTTCAGGAGTTCAGTTTTTTTAGGAGAACGGAAAAAGCTCATATCGTTTGATGATGTGGGAAGGAACCTGAAATTTTCCACGCTAATGATGCGGGTTGCAATAATGGATCGAAAACGGTTGGAGAGATCACGCCGTGCTTCGTGAAACTTACGCTCGAATATTTTTAAAAAAATAAGAGACTCGAGGACGAATGGGAAAATGCACGTCCCCTCCCCTCTTCCCCTCTCCCCCCCTTCCCTCACACACTCTCCCACTCGCTCGCGCAACCGACTTTTCGACAATAACTCAATCGGCACGAGAGTGTGGCAGATTGGCGTGTCCACTACATATAGTGCGCCATTAGAGGCGCGGGTCCTTTGCGGCCAGTTTCGCCGCAGGTGCGAGATGCGCCGTGCGGGCGCCCCATCGGTGGGACTTTGAAGTAGAGGCGCGTGTTTCGAATTTTAAAATGTTCGAAATCATTTTGAGCCTCTCGTGAATTGAGACTGGAACAGCTAGATGATTTTTTCGAAATCACTATTGGACATCCAGCAATGATTTCACGTTTACTGTTTGTATAATATATTTTTAACTTAATTTTATTTGTGCAAGTGATCATTATATAGTTTCTTTGATAAATAAATTGTATTTACGGTGTCTCAATAAAAACTATTATTCAGTTTATTCGTGAAAGCGAGGCGCATATGAATTAAAATTTTCCGTGACTTCCTGGTATCTACGCGTAAATCTATTCAGTTCGTTCACGGAGTCGCGAAAAAATAATTCACCCTCTGCGAACATCGTAAATGTAGAAGTTATTCTGCTATTAAGATGAGCTTATTAAAGACCTACGCAATACTGGACGATGACGGATTGAAATTCCATCTTATTTCCGCACGTGACGAAATTCGAATTTATGTTCCGGAGGTTACTTGTTATCATAACTATTTAACATTCTTTAATTTATACTGAAGCGTCACTTTATGTCGTTAAGCATTGAAAATCAATAATCTTCCCCGGGTTTCCTCTTTCCATATGAGTTGCATGCTGCCTCCTTTAAAACATTTCGCCTTTACCATTCATTAGAATCGATTTTTGATATATTTCAAGCTATATTTTTCACCCTGCCTATAAAAATATACGTATAAGTAAAAAACAAATGTCTAGTTGTAGAAAATATTATTTTGGGTATTTTTACGTGATAAAATTATCGTTTTTTTAACAATAAAAAAAATTAATACAATTAATGGCGTAGCTTAAGATCAGTCTTATGATGTAACTGGCGTCCAGCTGCATTTCTTTCTTTCCAGCACCTTTCTTTGTTTAAATTTTCCCGGTTTTCAAAAATGCGCATATCTTCAATAACTGTGAACTCCATTTAGTCGATATCTTTCGATCGAAATATAAGTTTCAGAGGCACCAAACCTCATCCACTCACACTTCTTGCTCATTACTTGAGGACACAAAATTCGATAGAGAGAAATCGTTTCCATTGTCGATTAAGCATTGGCTTTCTTCTCGAGTTACACAGAAAAAGCTGCAAGATTTGATACATCTTTGATATCCATTCACACTCTATAATGTTGAATTAAATATCGTTCATAATATGGGCTGGTTGGTGGTGGTGAATCTTCTTCGTGATATAATGTCCAAACAGGGTTACAAGGTCTGATACAAAATATCGCGACCGGTGCCTGCAGGAGAAGACAAACGCTTTCGGATTTGACATTCGTCGTTCTTCCGAGCCCTCGCCAAACCAAGTCATAACCTCCACCCGACATTGCGTCCATTGATGGAAGAATGTCTTGGAACTTCTCCATTCGGTATGGCTAGTGGACGCCTTTTCACATTCTATTTGGATTCCCTCGATGTCTAGAACTTGGTTCGTGAAAGGAGAAAGAAGTCACAAGGGTCGAGAGAACTGAGGAATACGGCGGCTTTGTGACCTGGTGAATTAAACGCTCGGACGAAAGTAGTGCAGAGGCTGTTCAGAAAGATTGGGATTTTCCACTGCGAGTAATGCACAGAACCGCTAAAGTTACTACCGCTTCCGAGAGGTTTTTGTCAATCTCAGCCGAGTCAATGAGATCTTGTGCACCTGACATCTTGTTTTATTTTTGGTCAGCCGAGTGCATTTTAACTCAGAATACCCAAATATTCGGGAATAAAACACTGAATAAAATCATTCGTAGTATTGGGTGGACTACACACTACAGTGGTGAATGTCGTCCTTGGATAATTTTGATATACTGAACCAAAAACAAACCTTCCACTATATTTCTCAGTGCTGATGTTAAACAAGCCTCCTGGGACAATCGACACTTTTGAGTTGCGTTCTTGGACATCTTGGAAACGTTTCAATCACTTTATTTCTTAGATGGGTCTAAATGTCTTCCCGCAAAACATTTTTTGTCTTTTTGCACATCATTTTCCAATTCTTTTGCAAAATGTATTGGGCACACAAATACTACCTATACTACCTCGGAGACATTTAAAGGATCACTTGTGACCAAACAAAGCAAACGTAGGATATTGTAACTTAAGGTGCATATTCAGCAGCGTTTCAAGTCATTCATAATGAGGCAGTTTTGTTCTCAGAAAGAGGCAAGTGTTTGTTCGGGGCACCGATTGCGATATTGTTCATCGCACATATATGATGAAGAACATTCCTGGTTCAAATGTTTTATTCAACTTAAATATTTCTCTATTGTGGTATTCTCAATGATCACAGTGCATTATTGACCTGGAGTGCTAAATTAGAATGGCCAAACCCAGACATAAAGGCGTTCAACTTGGCAAGTGAGGCCCCCGCCTTGAACAACGTCATATGTGAAAATTCACGGATCAGGGTAGGCGGGCCAGTTTCTTCCTCTGTGCCGACTGTGGTTTCCCGGGAAAATCTGGTAGCCAGAGAATCAGCTTGAGTTCCGGCTGGAGGTGTCCAGAGGCTTCGCTGGGACGTGAACCCGGGACCCCACGTTCAGTAGCCGAGCACCGCGAAAACTGAAGATAACCCTAATGAAAACACGTCGCGTGCGTTGTGACCGAATGATGACCAGATTAGGGTGTCCGATTATGTTTGTGGATGGACACCAATAAATTTGCCTTTATTGGTAGACTCCGTACGTTCACCCGACGATGACACGACGTGTCGAAACCTAGGTCGTCGCATTAAAAATTATTTGTGGAGTTTACCAAATTATTTTCATTTCCGTAATGGATAACTTCCATCATATCACGCCATAAAATATTACTGCTATTTATTGGTATAAATTAGGATGACGAGATAAGAGCAGTGATGGCGACACGTGTCGTGTCCGTGATGTAGAACGGGACGTTGGGCACCTCGGTCCTGAATCGATACCTCTGTGAAATGCGATTGTATGGAATGTGTTACGTGGTTCGGAGAGTAAGGTGGCTGACAGTGTGCTTAATTTATTGCGGTGTGTGTTGTGATCTTGAGACGCGTTTTTGGAAGTTCTTATCGTGTTTCTTCTTCGGGTGAAAATGGCAAATACTGAGGCCTTGGGATGTCATTTTGTGAAGTGTTTGGATTCCGCACTAGTCGGAGAAATGGAGAAGAAAAATTAAGAATCATGAGAAATCAAAATTATTGAACGGTTTATTGAATAGGTAATTTTCAGCCAACTAGAGAAATTTATAAAGACGTACAGATTGTGAAGCATGATCCGTTTTAGGTTTTAGAGAATATAAAATTCGTTCACGCTAACCGATAATTATCCTGTAATTCATTGATAATCCTTCGGGAAAGAATAAATCGCCTAATTTATTTCGTGTTACGTGGGGATTTAAGACAACATATTACGTAAAAATTACATTCCGTAAATAATATACTGGAATCGACACCCACTGAAACAGTGATTATTCACACGTTGGTTCTTTAAACTGTGAAATGTCAAAGATCTGCTTGGATAAATGCCTCACTATCACAGTCATGTGCCATGAAACTCCTTATAAAAGGTCTCTCGGGGCATAATGTCACCGTATGATCTACAAATGTGTTTCGAGAAAAATTGAGTGCTACAAACCCTTTTCGCAAAATCCTCCTTTCGTTCCACCGCAGCTTGCTCTCCGGATGACGTCACGGCCCTAGATTCGCAAAACGGTCTCATTTTCGTTCCCGGGGAGCGACCTGTGTGATATATATTATATGCCGTGGTCGTGTCAGTCAGAGGCGACACACGCGAACTCATCTTGGGGTCACACGCATCGACACAGACACAAACATTTATTTCTTCCTAAATGTGCATTATATTTCTGTTTTCGTTTATTTTATATATTTTTTTGCTTTATTTCACTTTGTTAAATGGAATTTGAATAAATATAATAAATATAAAAAAATATAAAGCTTCTATCTTACTATATTTGTAAATTTAAAAAAGTACTAGTACTTCTATGGTCACACGTCACCAGAGTTAAGTTAATTGTTTTTCAAAATTTTGACGCGCCGAGATCAAAAGGTTCGCCATCACTGAGATGGAGAAGGTCGTCGATTTTTACATATCGCGCGGTTCGCACAAGTCACAAATGAAAATCAATAGTGAAAATTAAAGTTTGACTGAGGCGAAAATAATACCGTGGAACAAATACAATAGCGACCGCACACCGACGGAATGTCGGCAAGCAGTGGCGAAATGAATCGACGGAAATTACATGCGATGAACGTAATAAATATGGAACTACCAAAATGCAGCTTCCAATTTTTTTTAAACTTCGTTTCCTCCGTTGAATATTACGAACGAATACTATGAACCACCTGTGACAAGGTACGCGACTAAAAAAAATATTCACAAATAAAAATTACCAGGAGATAATAAATTTTTTTCTGAATGCAAATGTATTCCGCAAAGGCACTCGACTAAACTTTCAGGAAAAAATTCTTACTAAAAGGAAGATAGTCATAAACATTACTTTAAAATCTTAGAAATTTTTAACTAAATACCCGTGTTGGTACAATTGATCATAAGCATATTACTTTTATTCATGACCAAGGATACTATAATTTTATGTCGAATATAGTGCCTGCTCTATTTTTTATAATTTTACGGAAAATTTTTCATGTGTTGGTAATTTCCAAACTATCTGACAAATCCAATGTTTTAATCGTGTCCATCCAACAAAAAAGACACTCATTGATCCCGTTTTTTTAAAATGAACTTTGAAATTTGTTTCTGAGACAATTTCATTTCTCGCTAAGCAAAAAGTGAGGGGTTCAGCGTAAATGAAGAAATTAATTAATAATGTTGGAAATTAAGGTTTTTTATTAATACATTTAAATAAGTAAACCGTCTTTTCGTCGGTTTCACTCTTCATGAAACCAAATACATCTATGTAATGTTCATATTCTGCGAAAGACCCTGATTTTCTTCTCGTTGTTGTCATCCGTGGTGTTGTCTACTTTTATACAAATAATCTGGACAGCAAACTCCTACGTAGCTCGGCGAGCTGAAAAAATAAAATTAATAGGAATTTGTCATTGAACTGCTGTAAGTGAATAGTATACATACGTAAACCATTCTTTAGTTTAAGAAATTCAAAAATATCTATGTAATTAAACTACTCAGATAGACTCTGGTATATTGCCCGAAAATGTATATTTTAATTGACTGAAAAATCTTTAAAATGATCAATTTTGCACAACCTTATTTGGGTGATGGACTTGGGTTTTTGGAAACAGGATGGAGAGAAACTTACTCATCGTGACAATAATTGACTTTAGCACGTCTTTTTTTAAATTTTGACGGATGAGTTTTTTGCTATAGTTGATTCATTTTATAACTTGAGAGGGCATATTAACCAAAATTCACGTTATGAAATTACACCACAACACGCCTGATAATATTCACTCTTTGTACGAAATTACGTAATTTGGAACTGTGTAGTTGTACTGCTACAATGACTTTAATTGTGGGGCGCAAGTACTTCGTACGTCGTTACTTGTTTTTATTTATAAATTATTTTCTGTGACCTATCGACATTTTCTTGTGTTTTTTAACATAAAAACTGCAACCTAACAGTAATTATCCAAATAGACTTTCATTTGAACTTAAAAAGTATCAAGCCCTCAATTCCTGTTGTTTTTTCCGCATGAGATACCATCGCTCTAAGAAATTAGTTACAAAAATTTGCAATTTCCACTTTTAAGAAACTTCTTCTTTATTCCGACATGTTTCGGTGCACTACACAATTTTTAAGTCTTGAAAATGGTGTGGTGCACCGAAACATGTCGGAATAAAGAAGAAGTTTCTTAAAAGTGGAAATTGCAAATTTTGTAACTTATTTCTTAGATTAAGGATCGTTTTCACCACATCTCACCTGACGTTTACACCATCGCTCGCTGACGTCATTACTAGTATATTACTTCCAGCCAATCGCCAGCTTTGGATCCTTACGAATGCCGATGCAGTCACAATCATTGGTGTGCTCTTCCAGTCGCCAGAGTAGGTTCCAGGTGGACGATGGTAATCACCACCACAAGCTACCCTATGCACTCCAGGGGCCGAATATTCCCGAACAGCC
Organism: Rhinocypha anisoptera; assembly: GCA_011762765.2. Classification (NCBI taxonomy): domain Eukaryota; kingdom Metazoa; phylum Arthropoda; class Insecta; order Odonata; family Chlorocyphidae; genus Rhinocypha; species Rhinocypha anisoptera. Next base: position 474 of record WURS02044486.1, on the reverse strand, counting down.
AGCACAGTAATTGTATAATCAACAGTACTCCGTCCTTTCCGTGAGAAAGAGTCTACAGGAGACAACGGGATGCGGAAAAATTTTTTTCTCGTTGGCGATGACACGACCACTGGCTGACCCTTTCTCATTCATTCAGCCGGCCAACTTCAAGGTTGACGACGGAGCACGGCCATGCAGCTGCTTGGCTCAAGCGAAGGGATTAGCACACACCTCCAGCGCGCATGCTGGGAATGAAACATGAAACTCATCTCTTCCGCTTCCTCCTATCGCGGTTTTGTCAAGGAGGCACACACTGTCCGGCAGACCCGGCCGCTGACCCGAGTAGCGACAATAAACGGCACAATTTTGCTCACGAGGTCAGAATGTGTATGGGTCTTTGAAAAAGTTATTTCGATCAAGAGGTGGAACTTTTTTCGTTAACCTGTAATTTTTGAATAATTTTTTTGTAGTTCAATTTCTCCCCCCCCCCCTCCC
>WURS02044476.1:0-11151 GCA_011762765.2 Rhinocypha anisoptera | reverse complement strand
TAGTATATATATATATATATATACACACACACATTTATATATTATATATATACATGTATATATATTTCCTTTGTAAAAATTACCTAATGAACATGTGCAACGTCGATACCTAAGTTGTTTTAAAAAATAAACCCTTTTTGTGGGTTTACTAAGCGTTTTCCTTTCATCAAAATATTAGTCCAAAGAGTCCTCCTACTATGGAACGGCGACTTCCTCAACAAGAATATATATTATAACTCCCAATCCTTGGACATGGAACTGAATCTGTACCCGTAAATTTTTTGTATAGATATCCACTTCGTAGTAGGTAGGTGATAATTTTATATCTGAATTGTTCACTTTAGCTATCGATAAGGAACTGTTGATAAATGATTAAGTAGTAGCCAATAGCTAGGAATCATGATTCCCAATCGTCCTTAGCTATTTTTATTGAACATTATCTCTGTTAAAAAACACGCGTCTGGTCCTCTTGTCTAAAACGTTTTCATCTACTTCCTAATTTACGCCTGAATCTGAGAAATCACCTTTGGAGATGTCCTTGCGTAGAATTTGGCACTTGAATGGATAGACCCGAAATAGGGGGAATTAAAAAAACAAACGGAGTAAGAGTATTGCAAAATGTGGGCACACTCCAGGAAAAGAAGGAAGAAAAAATGTATAAAATAAAGTACTTACAGACGACTGGGGAAAAAGAAAACGTGTATAATTCCACAGAAAAGATGATTATTCACACGGTCATGGTTACGCTACCGTGCGGTAACACCATTTCTTGAATATTTAGAAATTCCACAGCTTCAAGTCCGAGACTGTGGATGCCTATACTTAGAAATGCATGTTAGAAAGAATAAACTCTTGAGCGAGAGACTAGATATTATCATGCAAAGAGTGAGATCGAAAGGAGGAAGAGTTAGGAATATATATGGTATTGCAACCGGGTCAGACGGGACACGCCTGAACAACGTGCTTTTAATGGAAGCAAGAATAGCATGTTTACAGAAATTTTACGGTGTTAAAATAGTTTTTTTCTGAGATAGGGGAGAAAATTTGGAAACTCAGAAAATAGAAATGCGCCGGGTAGAATAAATGAAAGTGGAATGCCTGAAAGAACACCTGGTTCCGCTCACGAGTGTTCGGATCGAAATAGCGACGCTACCAAATAAAAATATACCGGGACCCGTTTCATTTAGAGGGGTGCAGTCCACTCGTACCGCATTTTAATTTCAAAATCGGTATTAAAAACTACCCACCGATTTTCCCTCACATCTCCTCGACTGTTGAACAAGTGAACGTGGCTCCACCGTTTAGGAGCAGATCGATCTCTGGTGCCGTTAGCAATCACTTCATTACGTCTCCGATCCCTTCGATTCATTCGACACCATCGCGATCCCTTTTTTCTTTCGTCGGAGTGAGGTGGCCTGCCCTTTCACTCGCACCATTTCGATCCTCCCTCCCGCGGAAAAATAAAAACCTTCCATCAGGCCATCGGATCCCCGATCCACCCACCCGCTTGCCCTCCTTTTAAACCTTCCACTCCCCTCTTCGCTTACTGAGCTGTCCCCCGTGGACCGGACGCAGAAAAATAACATCCGTTTAACCCCGACTCCCTTGTCCCGGACCCATACTCAGCATCACACCGCCTCATTGGATTCATTCCGGGTTCCCGTCATCTCTTCGTCTCATCGTGGAGCGAGCATTTGCGATTCCCCGTCAGGACCGCGAAGAACGCTCTTCCTCCGTTCTTCGAAGTGAAGTTAAGCAAAATCATGACGAAGGAAACTCCAGGGAAAATCGATTAGCGATCACGGCACGGAGTCGACCGCTAAATATAAATTTGGTAGGACATCGATGGAATTCCATAAGTTTCCCAAAACTTTATTCGCAATGCTGCTTTAATAAACGAATTAATTATTTATTTTTTTGCTCGTCAAAATGGCAAGTGGGGATGAAAGGAGAGACAATTAAAGCTATTGAAGATTTAATCAGGTCGTCTGGCGTGAACCAGTGCACAAAAACATTGTAAAACCGGATATAAACGCCATTAAACCTTCGCTGATGATAATTAAATACTCGTGAATACAATACGATACTCGTGAATATTATGTCCTGATATTAAAGAATATATCTCATTTGTCAGAGAAGAAAAATAATTTTCATAACAAGTCCTGAAGCGGCACCATGTTCATCGTACAAATTCCCGATGACTTGGCCAGTCTATAGCGTTTCGACCTGCAGTGGTGTCAAGATTAGTTACTTCTCCTGCGGGATCAACTACTTGAGGGAAATGTTATGAATTCTGTCTGAACAAGAAGTTGAAGTATATTGTTTATCAGTGGATGCGTTACGAGTTATCCTGAAGAGTGGCGCGTTCCACGAAACTGATTAAAGCTTGTTCAGCTGGATGGTGGCTATTTCCTCGGTGGCTTCACATTTGCTTTTTATTCACATTTTTTTTATAAAGAACAATTGATCCCCACAATTATTAACGAACCGAAATAAATCATCCGTATCACCCAAATGAGGAATTGGATTTGTAAAAAAAAACATATCCTGCGTCAGAAAGTCGAGGGCCTCGAGAAAATTTGGGATAGATGTTTCTCAAATTTCCTAGACTGAAATCGAAGAGAAAACTCGGACAACAAAAAACACCGCCCTTCCCGCCCTCTCGACTCTTTGAATCTGTCACAAGCACTAATTTTTGGCCACCACGGTACAAAGGGTTCTCAATCACATCTCACCATGCACCGCGAGGTTATTTTCTCGTCGACCTGTCACCCCGAAATTCGTCATACCGGCTCGATTCCCACAGTCATGGCGGTGGAATTTACAAGAACGAGGGGAGTGTCATTCGGCGGGGAATGGAGGTGCCCCAGAGGGTGTAGTATCCTGCCCGGCAGAGGACTTTTCAAGTGTCCGCGCTAGGCATAGCGCCCGCTTGCATTTTTATCGGACAAAGGACGTGCTGCAGCAATGTGCTTGTTCCTCATTTCTCTCCCCCCTCGCCCGTTCTCACTCTAACCCTGCAAAGGGAGAGGAGGTCTCCGCGGCGGCGGGGCGTTCCTCTCCGGCTCCTCCTCTCCTCCCCCCATCCCTTCCAACAGGGGTAAGGCCGCGGGCGGGTGTCACACCAGGTTATCTGCTCGGCAAATGGAGAACCCGCGGCGGACATGACTTCGTGGCGGGAGAGAGAGTCGGAGAATGGCTGATTAATTTTTACAACCGCAAAACCAAGGTCTGCTTTTAGGGAAAATCTTCGCACACCTAGTCTCCGGAGTGCCTGAATGGAGGGGGCGCTGGAAATGGGTCGAGGAAATGGAGGGAAGTGGCGGTGGGGGATCCTAGGGATATCCCATCTCCTTCGTGTGAACTAACCGAATGAAGTATCCGGCCCGCTTGAAATACCTCTCCGATTCCCGTTAGTTCTTCGCCAATCTCTTCCCTTGACTAATGTTCCATCGTATCGTCTCGCACAAATGTGATTTTCAGGCGATTGGCGACTTTAAGTGATCGGAAATTTATAAAAATAAGACGATACGCGGAGGAAAGTTTCGTTCCTTTAGTGGCCGGCATGAGATCCATCATTTTATTTATAACCATGAAAATATGACGGTATTTTACTCATTATCTCGATGTTCGCTTGTAGTGATGGAGTTTGTGGACACCGCTCGTGCGTATGGAGTAAAGTCAGAATGCATTTGTTTATGCGATAATTTCTTTCTTTCGCACCTAAAGTTTAGTAATTTATTTCGATCAAACTAACTACTAGTATTTGATTCTGAGCAATATACAATGCCAAATTTGATTTATAAATTAAATAAATCATTTATAATCATTCTTTTTTCCTATTTTTAATTTAAATCGAGTTTGGAGTGGACGAAGACTGAATAAATAGGACAAAATGCTTCAAAAACACTTCTTATAAGAGAATGATGACAAAACTGTGATAGAGAAAAAAGTTCGTTGGAACCAACTACGTTTCTCCGAATAATGCTTTAATGAGTGGTATGAAGTAAATGAAATAATCACTCTAAGGACATTTATGTCCTGTTACTCGTTCGTTGTTATTTTTCTTAAGTTTCGAAACGACTTATTGATAAGCGTAGTACTGGTTCGACAGTATATTAATGGCTACGTACACATTTATTTCTTTAAATCATTAACTATTTTTCATAAATTGTGTCATAATTGTAGTCTCATTAGAAAAAAAATAATTCGAATTATCAATAATCCTTATCGTATTATATCTTATCATCTTGACGCTTCATAAAATCCCCTCTGGGCATTTTTTGAAATGTTCATACAACGAAGACTAATCTGTTTAAATAAAGTTATTTAAGATACGAAATAGTGAAGAAGTGCTTTCGTAAAGGGAATACTTTTTGGCTACACAATCTGTAATGGAGGTCATAATCAAAACCTGAAATTTATGGGCAACAATTTATCTGAATGAGCTTTTTGTAGCAATTTCATCAAGCCGAAAAATGAGATATTGTGTCAGTTCATTTTTACTGTTCGTAAATTCTCATCCTTTAGACAATTGTCTGAATTAACGTGCGTATATATTTCTTTTTTAACATTTTCATAATTTTTACGAGCACCTTTTCACCTTCAAAATGTGTAGCGTATGTTAGTTTTACCCCATTCTCGTTGAATTCGTTTTTGTTATCACTTTATTTATAATGATTAAAACTCCTTTATAATTCCTCACAAATAATTCAGGCGATTTAAAAGTTATTAAATAGACGCATGTGCATGCAATAATGTCAATTGAAAAATATATTTAATTATTTTTATAGGCGAAGGTATAGGATCCATCACCACGCCTGCAGGATAAAGTAAACTTTTTTATATTAATTTTTTTTGTTTAGAAACAGTAGCTTTCAATGACGGGGGTATATGACTAGATTGAAGCGTCATGCCTGTGATTAATGGCAATTGAATATTTATGTATTAGGAGAGTTGAATAGCACGCCACTGACCTATTTTGAAGTGGGTAAGATTTAATCGCCATTACACTTCTTTCTAATAGCTTTTAAATCTTCTTCGAGGGTTGTATTGATAAAAATAACAATTATCCTTTCTCCCGCTTTCAAAGTATGAGTTATAGGATGAGCCCAGATGCGGTGGTCATTTTTCATTCTAAATATCCTATCGAAGAAAGCAAACAACCTCCCGCAATTCTGGAATAAATAATACTTCCAAGGGGATTCCGGTCGCTGTCACCCCGTGAATTTATCTTCACTTTTCTAGATTAACGAGGATGAAAATGCAATTTCAGTTGAATAGACCGGTGAAATTTTTGAGAAAGAATGTCTGCTTGAGCAAGTATTATCTTGTTTTCAACTAGGAATATCTTTCCATTGTCGATTAATTTTCTAACTATGGCAGGAAATAAACTTGTAGTCTATATAATCATTTCGGTGGGATTTTTTTAAAGAAACAGAAATGCCGCATTAAGGAAAATTATTATTGAGCACCATTATACAATGAAGATACCATATTTGAACTACGGAAGAATAGTCGAAATTTTGATAAGAGTTTCACAGCAAAGATTAAATAAGAATATTGCTGTAAATTTAAAAAATGAAAAATGTCGTGAACACATATATGTACAACTGCTTCATACGGCAGATATGTGGTATATTGGATGTTCGGTGAATTAACAGGGCATATTGAAATGAGAGAAACACTTGGTAATTCCGCACAAATATTTATTTGGTAACACGACTTAGGTTTCGCCAATGCATGTCATCATGATGATATGTATTGTCAAAAAAGTAGGTCATGCTAATAAATAAATATTTTTGTGTGGCATCACCAAGGGTTTCTCTCATTTCAAGGTGCCGAGGAAAAATTTCATAAAGTTAAGCCTGAGACAAGGAATAACAAGACAATACTTTAATGCCCTCTCAGGGTCATATAAACTGCCATATATTTCAAATTGGAAGATTCTTCAGATTGAGAACTTATTTTCATCTTTTGTCACTAATGCCCTACGATACATTTATTACTGCATAATTGTCTGTATGTCCAGACCTTCCAGGATGGGTGAGTGAAGCTAAAAACTTGCCCCATGTATCGTAAAACTACGAACTACTATGGTATTACGTCAGCCGAATCCTAATTTGAATATTTCCATAGTGTCATGTATACAATTTTATCTGAATTAACATAATTGATGAACTCGAAATGTAATATATCTACCAGAATTCACAAGAATGGAGATATTATCCACACAGGAGTTAAAAAGTTTACTTTTTTCATTATACATAAAAATAGATATTACCGTATGCGTTCACATAAACAACTGTTTAGTATTTTACCATTTTGTGGTTATCATATAAGACTGTATTTCTTGCAGATAAAGAGAAATCAAGGTAAACAGTGCTAATTAATTGCCATTCCACAAATCAAGTACCCTTGGTTCACTTGCTTACAGAGTAATTTCATGAATATAGATTTTCGCATGAAAACACAAAAATTAGATTTAATGAGAACTGTATTTATATTTTAATGAGAAAACAGATAAAATGAAAATACGCTGATTAATGATACTCATTGGATCAAAAATAAAGTCCCAGAATATACTAATTAATAATCTCAATATCTCCAATTAATAGTTGAATGTATCATTTGATTCGAGAGCATAGAGGGCTTTCACTGAGCATTCACTCTCTTCGTATAACTTGCGCCCTTTTCGAATGCTTAATTGAACGAATTTTCCACGGAAAAATGACTAGCAGGATGTGAGTATGAATTGCATCCGCGTTCTACGAATGTATTTAAAGCAGCAAAAATTTTAGGAAATCAACATTCTACGGGTCAGTAAAAAATTCCTGAATTTTTTTTCGAAGGCAACTTCGTCTATTACAAGGAATTGCTATAGGTTCTGGGGCAAGGGTCATAATCCTGACAAAAGACAGGGGTAATCCAATCATTTGAGTGAGCTGTGTCAGGCGGTCGATATTTCCTCCAGCCCGATACTGTTCCACTGTTGAAAACGGGGGGAATATCAAAGATAAAAAGCAAAGGCAAATAAGACGACGCTCTCTTTACAACGGCGAAGAATAGGTGCTGAATTTATTGTCAAAGTTACGACCCCGAGAACAATAACAACAGCTCGCGAAGCACGGTGGAGGAGACGTTCGTAACAGTTGGCAAGAAAGGCTCTCGTGAAATGGCGCTCTCTCTCTCTCTTTCTGTATATCACGCGCTGGCGAGCAATGCATACATTGCGAGATTACTCGCATCCAGGTGGCGATCCAGATGAAAAAAAAGTGCTTTCGTCAGCCTCACTCCATCCTTCCCCTTTTCAAAATATTTTCCGGGGATTTCCTGCGCGAGTTTTCAGACTTCAAAGTGTTCGAGGAGGAATGCATCCCTGATGCGTGGATGTAGTCGTACGTTAGGGAACGAAATTTTCCAATCCGGATTGCGAAACCCAGGGAATGAGAAGAATTTCCCCCAACTTTAGCTTTTGGACTCGGCAGTGTTCTCCTAAAAAAAATCTAGCAAGCAAGCTCTCTAAAACACAAAGTTTATTGGGTGATACTGGCTGAGGTGTTCATTACTTTTACCGATGGCTTTTCATTCGTTATCCCCCATTTAGGCCGAGACCATAACCAATCGCTTCCGAAGCAGGATTAACACCCTTAAAAAAATGAGCTCGTGAGAGTTGCTGGGGAAGCATCTGTCGCCATGCAAAATTAATATTCTAACACGAGATAAATTTACTGCTCTTATTGCGGCAGCGAAATTCACTCCATAAATGAGGTGGGTAATTGAGACGGAATTGTCTTACTGAGGATAATAAAACCTTAGCGAGATATCTTACCGTTAAAAATTCGTAGCAAGATTATTTCATATCCGTTCAGATGGAGACACCTCAAAAAGGTTTACACTTGTCATTAAATTTAATTTATACAGTATTAATATACAGAACACTCAAAGCCTAGTGAAGTAACGGCGTATTCTTCTCAAAATGCACATTATTTGTTAATTAGGGAAATCGATTCGAACTCTCAAAGCGTGATTGAAGAAGATAGAAGAAGTTAGAATCCCATTAATTAAGAAGGTATTCATCAATAATTAAAACCCGCAAAATACAATTCAATACGAAGTCTTTTATGTGCATTTATTTAAGACTATTCCATATTCATACATCTATTTTCCCCATTTCCACAGATTTCAAGGTACCAGTTTTTGTTTTTTTCTGGTTGTTGACTATAAACTAATTATTTTTAGCGGTAATCTCACCAATTTAGTTTTCCACATCCTAAAATAATATTCCAAAAAATCTCAAAATTGTATAGTGTAAGTCATGAAGGTGAACCAACGTAACCACGAGATGAATTCCTTGAAAAAAGGTTGGTTCACTCTATAACAGACATATTTAGAAATATCTACACAAGCTGTGGTAAGGGTTCGCGAAAGATAAACACGAAAGAATTTTTGTTATACTGACAGGAATACAGTTAGATGGCGACCAAATTTTTTTGTTAAATCAATTCCCGGACCTTGCAAAAATAAATTAGAGAAACTCACCGCTCTCCTTGTACCAGCTGTTCATGGCTTTTGGGGAAGCCTCAACGTAGCACTGGATAAGGACGTCGCTACCCAGGGGGGCGGCCACCAACTGGTTCGAAACCTTGATGAGTGGGTGAACTACAAATGATTGGAGAGCGAGACAAAGCATTTATTTATTTATAACTCACAAAAAACCAGATTTGATTAGATAATATTAAAAGTTGAGCTTGCCTTGTCAAAAACTTGAAATAAGCAGCAGAATAAATAGTATATATATATATATATATATGGCAACACATGCAGATAATAAAATGTAATAAATTTATAAATATTGAACAAATTTTTCCAGATCAGTGATAATGCTTGGATTTATTAACAGAATTCTATTATGTTTTAAAAATGTAGAAACATTCAAAGTGTTGTATTTTAATATAGTCAGACCAATTTTGGAATACTCTACTTTAGTATGGTCGACACATTACAGCACTTCTGCCATAAGAATAGAAAAGATTCAACCTAAATTTCTCCGTCTCTGTGTATATAAACTGGGCTTTAAATATGGTGGTTATTCATATGACCATATCTTATCTCTGTCAAAGTTAAGCTCCCTTTCTGTAAGAATTTCAAATAATGATATTATTTTTATTTACAAATCAATCATTTTTTAATAGATTATCCTCCACTACTTCAATGTATAAATTTTTATGTACCTGCCAGACATATACAAAATGAATGCTGCAATGATGATAGCAAACATGTACCAGGACTTAAATTTTTTCAATAATTCCTTACAATATCTCTAAAAAGAATTGTCAATAAAATATATGTAACTGAAATGTTTAATGGATTATATGTATTACTCTGTATGCATGATATTTTAGCTAGAATTTATTCCCGTCTTGTCTTCTAATGTCTTTTGGCACCACATTGTGGGTGACGGATGTAAATACTGAACCTGTAAATAAAGATATTATTTTTTTTATAACATAATGTGGTATATTTTTATTATCTGCGTATTATATCTATTATCCAAAATGCATATTACCTTTTGCAAATATTCCACATTGGTAACCAAGAAACAAAGGCAAAACTGGATGAAATGTTTCAAGTTAGGATAGCCTTGAAACAAGGAGTTCGTTTAGTTTAAGGAAGATGAACTTGAGAAATTGGGTATTTTCAGGCGTTACTTTGTGGAAGCGATTCATAATGAAGTTGAAAACACTTGGTTTTTCCAGGCAAAAAATGTGGAAAAACCAAGTTTTTTCAACTTCATTATAAATCACTTGAGATATGTATATTACATATTTTCTTTCAGTATGACCTCATTTTCATTCAGCTTGCGGCGACTTTATCGATTTAACGGGTCACAAACTGCGCGCGTAGGAAGATAGCCGAAGAAGTTGATGACCGCATCCACCGTCACTTTCAGATCACATCCCTTCACGGAAGAACGAGTCTCGCAAAGTTTCCACCTTGGTGTCCACACAGGGGCGAATTTGAGATTTGACGAGCGTAAGAAAGACCGGAAACTTTGTAAATCAGTTCAAGTTCTAGAAAGAATTATTTCCGAAATTACCTCTTGAAAAGAGAAGTGAATGAATCGAGTATACACGGAAGTTTTCTGTTCCCCAAAAAAACGGAAGGCACATTCTTTTTCCATAAGATAGCGTGTCATTAATCCTTGAATGACATGGGGATTCATTATTTATTGAAAAACCAAAAGTTATTAAGAAAAATGATGAATATCGGGTGCGGAATCTTCATATAACATTTCGAATTCGTTATAGTTTTGACTCTCTTTCCTTAATTAATCGACGAAATATTTGTAGGTTCTAATGTTTGGCTTTTTGTGCAAAAAGAGAACAGAATGTAAAATCTGGAGCTGATTCTTCCATATACCTTAATTTTATCCGTCAGTTTAACCATTAATAATAGCGATGGCAAATATTATAACCGATACTCATGCAAGAAATAAAGTAAGTGGATACATTAGATTCTTAGTGAAGTGATCAAATGTGAAGTTATTCACGCAATACTCTACCCTCCTTCAAAGTCAAAATTCACGTTACTATGATTAGTGAAACATCAAATGATCACACACGAAAATATTATGATATATTTCCATTGGACAGTGTTGTAGTTTTGTTCACTGGGAGACAGTGCGTCGTGAAAAAATCAATGGAATCAATTACGTGATTTGATCTAGATTGGAATATGATTTGAATCTAACGTGTTTATTGTTCCACTCACGGCGATACGAAGGATAGTGATCCCCTAATGTGAGAGAAGGTCGAGGATAAGATTAAAGAGGAAAGGAATGGAGAAAACCTTCCTTTGATTTCAAAGCCAGATTCCCCCATTTACATAACCAAGTGACCTGCGTACTGCTGGCGGAAGAACGGTTTTGTTCATACCAATCGTTATCGTTATTTCAAATTTAGAGGGCTAAGCTGGGCAAATGCAAGATTATATATTTGTATATAATCTAATTATATATATATATATAGTTATCAGGCAGTTTTCCGCCAACTACGCCTCGAGAAAGACCGCCGCGCGGTAGAAATTATTGGAAAAAACTTGTGAGTGTTATTTTTCTCTGTGTCCTGTGTTTTTCGTCGCCACCCCTGT
>WURS02044466.1:0-11152 GCA_011762765.2 Rhinocypha anisoptera | reverse complement strand
TGCGGCGGCAGCACAAAACTCCCCCCGTTGCCTCGTGTGTGAACCGAGACGGAAAAGCGAGAGTGAGAGGAAGAAGAAGGGACGGCCAGCAGGAAGCAAGAAGAAGAGGGAGAGAGAGAGAGAGAGGGGGAGAAGAGGAGACTTGAGGGGTGGGGTGTTGGGAGGGAGGGAGGGAGGGAGAAAGGGTGACGGGAAGTGTAATAGGATGTGCGGAAAGAGGGAGATGATAGCGGAATGGCGGAGATGGAGTTGATAAGGGAAACGAGAGAAAGGGACGGATGGCGAACGTTGCAAAGGGGCCGAGAAATGCGATACAGCGGTCGAGCGAGGACGGGTAAAGAGGAAGTGATAACGTTTATTGCTTTGAATTCTTAGCAGGGACTCTGGCCTGGTCGCTAATCAACGGGTAGCTGATGGGAAGGGATGGATTTTTAAGGTTATTTGGAACCACAAGGAGGAAGTTGGTGCTGACGTTGCCTCTGGCAGGAAAATACACCGCAGATACTGGTATATTCCTCCATCTAAGGCAGAATATATTCTACATTCACATATTTGGAAACAAAGACTTTCTAGAAACCCAAGTATTCGCGATTAATCCTTCCTATATTTATTCTTGAAGGATATTTCAGGTGTTAAATTTCAAGACGCATGAACGCATAGTTGTTGATTATTTGTGTTGCGGTTGGACTTTTTCTCCAGTTTTACGAAATAAATACCTGGAGGCATCATCGAAACACTTTTCTTAAATAATATAAACCATTCAGTTGGTTTTAAATGATGATTTTTTGAAACCGTTTCATGAACTAGATTAAACGAAAGGAATTTCATTGTTAAATGAACGAAAAATCACAGACAAATCATACCACTTATATAATATACGCACGTTGTTCCAGCAGTCGACATTATTAAAATTTAACAGCGGAATATGCTACTGACTTCGAGTTTTTATTCTCACCATAAAGTCCTTACCGAATACATATTTTATTAATATTTATATTATTCTGGTGAGTTATTAAACTGATAAAAAATATTGAAAATCATTTAAATATAATACGTTATATATTCTCAAGAATGTGGCGCTTGGTGATTATCAATATTTTAATAAACAAATGTCTAATACTCATTATATGGTATTGTTTGATATATAAATTTTGTTGTATCCAGAGCTCCAGCTAACCTTGATGAAAATTATTACCTAACTTAAACCGCGATCTGTTTAGTAATTTTTTTATCATATAGTATTTTTAAGAAATTAAGAATTCATTTTAAAATCTTTTTTGATAAAACGATTTCATTTACTTTAATGGCATCAAAGATACGATTAAGTACTCTAAATTGTCGATAGATGGAACACTATTACTAATTCAACATGAAAGTGGTATCGAAACTAATTGAAGTACGGGGAATAATGTGCTTAACTGTTTTCTCACTCAACAGGGAGAAAACAAAGTGTAATATAAATACCAATGTTAGTATTTCAGCATAAATACTTTTCATCCAGAATTGGAAAAGCCCCATTGTCTTTATGAAATGTAAGAAATGGGAATAGTTTGTGCAGAACTTCACGAGCAAGTGATCACAAACTACCTGAAAATCTCTCACGGCCATCCATGCTACCCTTGTATCCTCATATCTGTTTTCCTCTCGTGAGACACACTCGGATCCTCCTCAAACTCACAGACGGGTGTTTCACACAAACGAACCGCTGCCAAAATGAGGTTCTTGATGCCAAACGCATTCAAGATCCTGCCGCGAACGTCAACGAAGACCTTGGAGCACTTCGGAGGGCTCAGCGGAGGTGGGTGTAGACACATTGGAGCCGATGTTTGCAAAGTAGCAAAGAGACCCTCTCAACCGATTGTTGCGCGGCGGGAGAGAGATGTGTGTGATGGATTCAACCCGGGGAGGGAAAGGCACGAGCACAAATGGGGAGGTGAAGAGCGGAGGAGAAGAAGAGGGAAGGACGAAGGCCAAGGGAGGATTCTTCGATTGAATCGCAGCCCAATGAAGAAGAATATGGGAGAGAAAGAGAGAGAGATAGAGAGGAACTGGAGAGAAGAGAAGGGGGTAAGGGGAACGGTGGTTGGACGAAAGGGAATCTGGTGAGGAGACAGGTGGGCGAGAAGGGGGCAGAAGAGGGACGTCCAACGGTTGGGTCGGTGGAGGGTGACAGTGAGGGAGACGGGTGGTGAATGATGGAGCCAAAGACGCTAGGGTGGGGCTGGGATATTTGTCTCGACTATGCGCCTTGAAAGAATCAAGGAGTCACATTTCTAAATTTACGGTAATAAAAAAGAGGACATGTAAACGACCTCCTTGGTTTATTATGCGAAAAGATGTGCCGCATAGTGATAAAAAAAGTGAGTAACGTTTCCCTTCAAACATGAAAATATCATAATTTCAGCTTCTTTGAGCATTTCGACGGCATTTATTGCCGCTCGAGTTGTGGGAATGGCCATATAATGGTTTATAATGGGTTTTTCCGTAGAATTATTATAATCACTCTTATCAGTCGCTAAGTTCTCCCAATTTTCCGGTTGATATCCTATCTTAGTTACACCGAATAATTTAAGCACATAGTATTATTCTACATTTTGACCAAAGATGAATGAAATCTCTTTGGTAAACGCTTAGTTAATGTTCTTACTCGGGTTTACACTGATGATAGTCCTGGAATCGGAACCGGTTGTCTAGAAACATATTTTTCCTTATGGACGAGAACTGAGGTACTACATTTACAAGACTGAATAATTGTAAAGCCAACTAGAAGATGGGAATTGGCGAAAGAAAAATAAAGACTAAATTTTTAGGTTCAATATTAGATTTTATGTTTAAAAGTAACAGAGCTAGCCGAGATGTGGTTTAACCATTACGATTATAATGCATTGAAAAATTTGGCATTCTTCCACGAGTTTCATTCATTGTACAACGTGTTTTAGCCGCCAGACCTGGTGTACCTAGCCTAGCGACTGAAACGCGTTGTACAATAAATTAAACTTGTGGAACAGCACCAACTTTTTCACTGCGTTATTATGTTGCGTTTACGTGATGGAACAATTACGGAGCCGACCAGAAGATGCAAAGAATAGCAATAAAAGTCTAAACGAGGCTATTTCTGCTACGTGTGGGAAGTAATTTAGGAGTGAAACTATCCAGAACTAAAAGGAGATGAGCCGTACGACGCTGGTCACAAATGTTGACTTGGGCTCCCTCATTCAAGGAAAAGCACTCGCCTTGTGCCGATCTCCTCCTCTTGACGGAATCATCTTGTTTGTGGAGAAGACTAAAAATAATATCTCTCGCAGTTCTAACACCCGTTGTATTAAACGTTCGACAGTTTTCATCGATTCCTTTCCAAACTGGGTTCTCCACGGAGGGGAGAGTAAAGTCGTTCCGCTAGTTAAAATATGGAAACTGTAAAAAGAGTGGGAAACGACTGTGGGAGGAGTAGAAAGAGCTGGAGGAAGGGGAGAGAGGGAGAGTGAAGGCGAAATGAGGTGAGGCATGATAGAGAGCCTCGGGAAAATTGGGAGCGGAGAAGAGAAAGAGAGAGGGAAGAGGGGGAATCGCGAGAGAAAATCGAATTTTCCCGGATCACAAAACTCCCGCGGCGATGGGAGATCGACGATATAGAAATAATATTTGCAGCTCCTCCGGGCGGCAGCGAGTTTCATTGCACTCCAAGTGGATCAAGGAAGTGAGTGCGAGAATATTAGTAGCGAGGGGAAAAGAAAAGTAGCGAAGGTAGACGTGGAAAACCGGAGGGAGAGAGAGAGAGAGAGAGAGAGAGGCCCGCCTTGGGGCGCTCACCTCTCCCGAAGCCTCCCTTCGAAGGAACGCATGCTTGTTTCCCCGCTCGTGTGTGGGAGGGGAGGGTCACCGATGAGCCATATTATCATTTATTCTTCGGGAAACAAAGTTTCTCAGCGCCCACAGTTCTGTTTTGCCAACGAATTGAAGGACTGCAAGCACATTTTCTGCAGGGGTATTTTATCATCTTCACCGAGCGGGCAAGTGCAATAATATGTTTATCGGTGCATGGACAAAGAAATTTATGAATTACATAACTTTGAATGAACTTCATCCATTTCAGGCACTGGAGAAGACGATTTCCAAAAGTAATATTGATTTGATTAAATCCAAATCGATTTTACCTCAATAACTCTAATCGGTAATGCATTAAATCCATTAAGATTATCCCGTGGTACCATGATTGCAAAGTCCGTTCAGTAAATAGTAATAATATATTTTATCTGCATTATTCTTCTTCTTCTATTGGCACTCCAGCCTTTGGATCATCAATCTTCCATCTCCATCCATCTTGGCCTCTTGACATTTCTCTCCAGCTCCTGACTCCTCGTGCGTCCTTGCGTACATTAACTTCTCATCTTGTCCTTGAGTTTCCAACTGGTCCCTTTCATTCCATACTGTCAGGGAAGACTTTTTTGCCACCCACATCTCCGGCATTCGCTATATTTGCTTAACCACAGGAATGTTATTTCTTTAATGTGCATGGTAATTTTGAGTTTTTTGTTCAGTTGTTATGTGTCAAGGTTTCAAAAAATCCTCCATATTTCTTCATTGTTCACTGGCCGATAGATTCCCTCCAGCATTCTTCTTTCAAGGTTGTGCAGTAATTCAGAAAATATGGCAATCTCGGCCCAAGTTTCAATTCCATTTTGTTTCTATTATATGTAGGGTAAAATTATATTTTATTTTATCTTGTTAGCTTAATGCGTACTGTGCATGCGGTATAAGTTTAATCGATTTGAATCCATCAGCGGCATCCATTGGAATATGAAACATGCACAGTTCGCCAACGGCAATACTGGATATATCACGGAATAAGGATTGAAAATTTTGTTTTCGTCTTAACAAATCATTAGTCTAGGCCTATATAAATCGACACAAGGCTTATGGAGAGGCTGTTCTTTTCCCATTAAGCAGATGGAGATGGTTTCAAATATTTAAAGCGGAGAGACAATTTTCGAAAGCAAGTTTTACCCGGAGTTCCATCTACGGCTCTTCAATAAGTAAAAATTGACGCGCGACGATCGTGAGAGAATATCAACGAATGAAACGATAAATTCACTATCAGGAGTAGTGATCTTTCATTGTGTTTCACTCACACGATGGGAAAAGAAAAATTACACGAGACGTGAATGTGCGCGGTGGATTCCACAACTAGACATATCCGAAAGGGACGTTCACGTGCAATGTTACCCAATGTGAAGTATGCTCTTCAATCTACATATAGACTAGGTCTATTTCCATTTTTATCTTATTCCTTTTTTTTTAAGTGAAGAGATATTGGTAGGAAGTTATTGTAATCAACGCAAGTAATAATAATGTAATTCTGGAGTTAAATCACTGAATGTTGTGCCTATATAAAATAATATATTTTTATTAATAATAATAAGTCTATACATTATGTAAAATTATTCAACAGATCTCAAAAAAAGATTCACGTCAGAAACATTTAAAAAAACAAATTCGAGTCCGAGCATCCAACTTATACAATGATACAAAGGAACTTCGAGCAAAAACCTTTTTTTCCATAATTTTATGTGGCAGAAACATACTCCACATAATGCATTGCTTAATTTAGGGTTTTTTTATGAAATACAGATTACTGGAATGTACGAATTCTTCATTTTCCATGCTCTCAAGCTGTGGTTAACCATACTAAATGATTAATATACTAGGCTACTAAATGATTAATGTTACAAAATGATTAATATAAAGAATGAACTAATATGCTAGAGCAAAATAACAATTTATGTTAATATGAGGCTTGCTTTCTATATTAATATTTAATTAAATATAAAAGTTTTTATTATAATTTCGGAACTCGGAAGTATCAAATTAAATTATTTATTCGTTAATTCAAATTGTCCGGATGTATAGACAACCTTGATGAAAAAGCAACTATATATCTGCCGAACCAAAAGCTGAGGTAGAAAAATATACCAAGTAAAATCCACCTATAATATGTTGACGTCAGAAAGCAAGCCAGTCAAAACAAAAATACAAAATAAAAGAGAGTTAATGCAAATGACTGTATTTCAAAGAATACTAGGGAAAAGTAGAAAAGATAGATTACCATAAGCGAGAATACGTTGTTCAATTCAGGACAAATGTTCTGAAGCAAGTCAAAGAGGAAGAAGACTTTTTACAACGTAATAATTCTTGGTCGAAAACAAAGATGCTAATTTTGATTGAAACTCTTATTCATTAAAAAAATACTTTAGTAAATTTTTTTAAAATTTGAGCTAGTTTAGAATAATAAATTCTGCTTTAGCGGCAAAATTGGGAGTTTTTAAAAAATTAATGTGAGTTGTAAAGAATAGATTTTTTAATTTCCACTTGGATGGATTCAATGTAGTCTTCTTACAAAAGTAAAACCTTATCGAATATAGTAATTTTTTACTATAATAATTCTTGGGCTATCGAAGATGAATAGCTTTATAAAATAATGAAAATATTTTTAAATGCATCCTTGATAATGATTACTTATAAATAGAACAATTTCATTAACTTGTGTTATCAAACGGGTTTAATTGGCGAAAATGGAAGCAAGAAGATATGATGAAGAGTAGGTTCGATTTGAAAAACCTTACTTGAATACACATAGAAAAATGGGGTAAAAGTACTGGTTCTGTGAATCAAGAATTTTTGCATTTACTTTATGCTTGTAAATCACTCGAAGGTCACCAGTCTCGAAGGAGTTAAAGATTAAAATATTACAGGAATTTTCAGACAGTTGTCACTAAAAACTTCATTTAATGCCTCGATTTCAGGTTAATCTTCAGACACAAGGCTAATCTTGGATCTTTTTTTTTAAGTCAAACAAATTTTCTTTTGTGTTAATTTTGATCGTTTAATGGACCATTGAAAACACACTGCTTCCTCCGAAGATTGTGCTGGCGTTCTCATTATGAAGAATTCTATTTCAGAGAATGCAGGAAAGAGACTCATCCTTTCTTTGTATCATACAGCTAATGGGTCAAAGGAGAATCGGCAGCTGCAATAGCTTGAAATTATCCTGCTTAGAATACAAAAGGTTCTCCACTTGTAATGAAATACCTTTTTAGGCACCAATAGGATGAGTTCTAAGAAGTTAAAAAGGTTAATAGAAATCTACATTCTGTAGTGATATTAGGGCGTAGTACTGAAGGAAATGAGAAGCAGTACCGTAATCGTACAATTTAAATCTGAGACAGGTTAACCATATGAAATGATCAAATCGTGATTAATAACTTTGATTAAAATTTGTTTCGAGTACCATGTTTTACATTGCTCAGTCATTTTTTTCCTTCAAAACCTTCGTATTTAAAACCTGCTCAAAATTTTCTTAAATATAAATAAATAATACTTTTCCTTTATCATAATTTGTTTATTCTTGCCGAATTTCCAAAGTAATTAATGGCATTACTGTAATCATATATGGTGAATATAAATATAATAAAATAGAAGGTGAAAGGATAACTTTGGAAGCAATTTTACGTACAATTTAATATTTAATTAGTTCGATAAGTCGTTTTAACCAACCAAAGCCATAAAGACTTATGTACGCGTAATTGACGCACATCAGCATGAAACAGTAAACATCAGAACATCTGGACAAAATTTATAAAAAATCTTTGTGAAAAAAGGAAATCAGAGTTGCCCAGTGGGTCAAAAGGAAGGATAAAAGCCTGGAAAAGGAATTAAGTGACTGCTGAGAAATAGCGACGGGAAGTAATTTCCTGCAATGAATTCATTTCCATCGGAATAAAGGCAAAGTGGACCTGCGAGTGACAATATCGGGGAACTTCTGGGCCGTTGTTTGTCTTGATATCTCATTTCTCAGCTTTTGGGGGATTATGGTTGTGCATTACACCAACACTGCAGAAAGTTCCGCCTTCTCGGGAGGTGTACTTAAAAGACTTTTGTACCACTTAGTGTTTCCAAAGTAATCCAACGTTATGACTCGGGGAAAGTAGCGAAACGACCCAAAATATTAACAAACATGGATACTTCAAAGGAATGTTTCCGCAGCTGTAGAGATAATTTTTGGTTCAAAATCTTTGTCCAAAAGAAAGGAGGTGAGGGAGGGGATCCGTGTGGCAACCCGAGGGTAATCGTATCCTTCCTTGCGGAATCTATGATGAATTCCTGACTGAAATCTTAAGGGCCTCAAGTTATTTTCTCAGTCATCAATTAAGAAAATGGGTCAAGATGGATATTTTTAGCTTAAATCATAACTTGATTTTCTTTTAAATAGATGTAATCACGTTAAAAAATCTGTGCCATTAAAATGAGTAAAAATTTCTTCAGAATTCCGTGCATATTTTTATATTAATTATCGATTACGCCAAATCAGATCACAAAGAGAGGCCCTCTGTCAAATATCAAGGCTTTTTTACGCATTAAAGCTCGCTCACACTTCGGAGTTTTTTGATGAGGTAAATATAGAATACTTAAAAAATTTTTAGTCCCATTTAAGCATCTGCTTCGCAATCTAATGTGACCTGATGATGTTTCTTCAGGTAGAAGTAAATTTTGGAGTTTAATTAGAACGAAAAACTAGTTGTTTATTTGAAATAAACCCGGTCGAGTACGAGGTCTGTGCAGTGAGTTAGAAAGAGTACCTACGTTTGAGCAAGAAGATGGAGATGTTAAGTGATATTTTTGGTCCCGCTTTTGAAAATAACTTGTCAACTATTAGACTATAGTGTAATATGTGTATATGACTACAATACCTCGCAGGATAGTTAAGATAGGAAAACGTTGTTCCTCTTTTATTAGTTGAATGTTTTTTGCTCAATATCCGCGCAGAACCAGGGAAACGTGTGATAATGCATCTCCTAATGGATAAAAAAAGCTATACCAAAGACGACAAAGATTAAATATAGGAACAATTGGATAATTTCCTCTTTCCAAAAGCCTCGGTCATAATCGTTGGCTGAAATGTCATTCTTAGGAATGAAGGGAAAAACTGTTTGTCAAAATAAAAGAAATCTAATGAAAGCAGTGAGTAAATAATAGTTGTCATATTAAAACCGCTTGAAGTAGAGGAAAATTAATAAATGAATCAAATGCAACATGAGAATTATAACTCTGCATGAAGATGAAATCAAGGAAAATATTTTCACTGAATATATATTTAAATTTACATTTAATATAGGTATATTGCGATGATTTTAATTCGCCAATGGGCATGCACCTTTTATGGGTATTGACAGCAAAATATTAGTAGCTGAAACGATTTCTGTTAAAAGGAAAATTTAATTCTAGAGAATTACTTGCAATCACCAAAGCAGTAATTCGCAAATTTGACATATGGGTTGCTGAAATACATCCATTCAAGAAGTAGATTCCCCTAGAAATAACGTATTTTGGATCAGAATATTAAGGAATAACAGTTTCCTCTTAAACCTTGAGCAGAACGACACACGGAAGTATAAAATAATTAAAAAGGAAAGAGCAATGAGAAGAAGAAGGGAAGAGGGATTAATGATGGAAGAGTAGAAGAAATTATGTCCCAGAAAATAGCTACAGGGAAAAGATAGAACGAAAGTGATAGCCATGTAGAGAATGGTAGAATTGAATTTTTCATTGGCAAAGTGCTATAGAAACCTAAAGGATCACGTAATAAATAAGTGTACATAGAGTTTCAAAATAATAGAGGGATTTCAGGGATGCATAATGGCAGTAACATTAACTAGCATTGTATTGGATTATATGAAGTGTTGCAGGGAAATATTTTTTGTTTAGGAGATCAACGATTAGCACATAAAATCATTTAGAATATTTTAATAATTCTACATGGAAAATTTTGAACCGAAGGAGATTTATTTTTCATGTATGCTACTACTTATATTATTATCAAATAAGTGAATTACATCGAATTAATATGCTTAGATTGTGCATTTATGTGTAGTTGAAGAATAAAATTCGCTGAGGAGGCCGTCCCTCGGTGGAATTTCGTGACTCAAAATATAGGATTTAACTTGGATTTATTTCCACAGAAAATTATAAACAGTTATAAATTTTCTTCAGTTAATCGTCCAACTGATGATTTTAATTGAGTAATTAAAAAGTATTTGAAAAAAATTGAGACCCTTTCTTAGGCGAGGAAATACATCTAAAATTTAGATTAAAAAAATAATTTACGTTATCTACCACTAGACTGTATCGATTTTTGTAAAATAATGAGATTAAATTCTACGTTAAATAGTTTCATTTCTGTCATTGCAGTAGATGTTCGATTAATTCCGGGGGGAAATAATTTTTTTAATTCATACCAAATTATGATTAATGAGGTTTATTTTTAACGAAAGGTTACAGTACTATATTAAAATAGATAACAAACCCATATACCTTTAGTAAACATTGATAAGAATAATCAGCAACACTATTGTGAATAAATTAACCGCTCCGTCTAATAAATATATCACTTAACGTACATGTTATAAGAGTATTTTGTTCATTCAAAATTAGTCATAATCCTACGTTAAAATAAAATAGTACTAAAGTGCGACATATTTTAATATTGTATCCAAGCACTATGTAAAAATTTGAATTTGCAGCTAAGAACAGCGAACTAGACAATAAAAGTATTCCAAGATTGACGTCGGACGATACTAAAAAATGAAGCATCATTCGCTTTCGTGCTCTCGGTGAACTCGTCTATTAAGAGTAAAATCTTTAAGAAGAAGACTAAGACGATGGAGTGCTATTAGGATGTAAAAATATCTGGATGATACACGCCTTTCTCTTCTCTCTCTCTCTCTCTCTCTCTCTATCTCTCCCCCCCCCCCCCAACGAATGGAAACGGGCGAGGAGGAACTGGGCGAGATTAACCATAAACAAAAAGAGTAGGACATTCTTTCTCTTGTTCTCCTTCTATGGTCCTTCTCTTTACACATATCCATTCTCGCTCACTCTCTTATCTCGCGGATTACTTACCTTGGATCATATGCAAATGTGACGAGTGAATAGGACGGGTGGAATGGAACTGGGGGTGCAGACAGAAAGGGAGGGTGTGGGTGGAGGAGAAAATGGTTGGAGGGTTACCTACCTCACCCCCGTGCGAGGGACAGAGGGGGAGAAATGGGGAGAAGGTGGAAGAGAGGGGAGGAAGGTCCAGGTGGAACGGGGTATGGGG
>WURS02044455.1:0-11152 GCA_011762765.2 Rhinocypha anisoptera | reverse complement strand
GGGGGGTGGGGCGGGGGGGGTGGGGGTGGGGTGGGGAGAGAAAGAGAGAGAGAGATGGCCTTTGGTTATTTTTTTCGCCGTACTCGTTTTCTTTTCCTTATTAATCTTTGCTTCGAGTTAAAAAAAAAAGGTATGGCGTCCTTCCGCACTGACCCCGGCAGCCGAAGTTTTCGGCGGAACGTTCGTGGTCCATTCCAATTATCGGACGCCCCTCTCACGTCTTGTCCCGCGACTCTCGGTGTCCGCTCCTTAACGTATTTATGCACCCATCGTGCTGCTCGGCATAGCCTAGGGAAGTTTTTTTTAAAATCCCAAAACTCCCTCCTATTGTTATCCAATCTGCTCAGCGTAATTGTTGCATGTCGCTTAACTTTTCCTATCCTTCCTCCGGTGTGACGAGGATTATCGACTGGTATAAGCACCATCACTTCAACTTCTGAGCATCACCCTGCGAACCGCCGCACATGGCATGTGGCGAGCCACCACCAAACATTGACATTCACTCCCAAGTGCAAGTGTTAAGAAACACATTGCACTCAGAATGAAGCAACCCGCATGCAAAATAAAATAGTAGAAAATCATCCAAAACATGCGGTACAGTGATAGACTTTTGAATGCAAATCGTTTCACAATAAATATGCACATATCATGTGGAAACAAAGTAAAATGACATTTACTATATAATAAAGGAAACGAAAGAAAACATGCAGGGTGAAAATTAAATATATACACTACTCTTCCTTAAGGATCCCTAAGGACCTAGTTTATTCTTATCTCTGATGGATGCGGGGGAAAAATGACGTTTTAAATCTACTTGTTCTACAATCTATCTCCCTGATTGTCCGGGAGTGATCTGATCTACCATAGTATGACGGGGTTTTCATTTACCCTCTTCATTGAAGTGATCTTCTTCAAATTTATACAATAAATTTAACCTATATTTCAGCCTACGATCAACGAGTGGTTGGTTCCCAGCCTAACTCCTCCAATAACTTTGTTACACTGCTACGTTGATCGTAGCAGCATTTAGCAAATCTGGCTGCTCTACTTTGAACTCGATCTAGTTTTAAGACTAATCCATCCTCATGGGGATCCCACACACTCGAAGCGGTACCAGGAGGCGTTAATTGTTTCTTCTTGAGGCAAAAGGTCAATCAGGAGAATTCCTTTTTGGTCCCAGAAAACAGAGGCCATGATCTTCCGGATGGACTTGACAATTTTAATTTTTTCGCACTTGGGGAAGTGGTGTGTTTCCACTGCATGGATTGCCCTTTGTTCTCTGGAGTATAATGTGACAACCAAGTTTCATCTCCAGGAACTATGGACTTGAAAGCTTCCCCTTCAATTCTGTAGTGACCCAAAAAGTCATGAGCTGCAGCCACTCGTTGTAACTTGGGCGTCAGCTCTCTCGGAACCCATCGGGCACAAATTTTTCAAAAATCGAGTGTTTCCGAGACAATCTCATGAATGATGAATCGTGAGACCTCTGGGAAACTCATTCATGGTGGAACGGCGATCTTCGCGAACAGCATTGTCGACTTTTGCCAACAAGTTCATCAGTGACTAGTAAGGGTCTGCCTCTTCCACTTTCGTCCTCAAGTGAATGTCTTCTCACCTTAAATTCATGAATCCATCTCCTCACCATTGACTCACGCATTACACCCTCTCCATACACAGAAACAAGCTGTTGATGAATTTCAACCGATTTGAAACCACGGGCAAGAAGAAATTGAATCACTTCACGCACAACAACTCAAGACGTAAAAGGCACCGAAGTGGAGGAATACGACGTCGAGGGCTCCATTTCAACGACTTGTGACCGTGATTTTAAAGCTACTGTGGCCCTTCACCTCTCATTCTATTCAGAAGGATCCCATCTGTCGTCAAATGTTGCCAGATTTGGCAAAAAAAAACCGGTGACCTACAGACCAAAACAGAACTTATTTTCTAGATTACTCTTGTAATATGAATTTCCATATGACTTATGTTAACTCTAGTCAATCGACTCACGCCTGCCCCACTTGGAGGAAAAAGGGAGACATGGATAACAAGGGTAACCTACTACACGCTTGCATGTGCTTGAAGGAAAAATATCCCACTACTTTTCTCACACACACAGCCATAGCAGAAGAACGAACCTACTGCCGTGAAAGGGGCTAAAAGAAGAAAACCTATTTGTGATCAAGTACAATGATATTAATACATAATATGTTGCTCTGGTTTCTGAAGTTACTCTCTAGCAATCACTGTAAAAGGGGAATAGGTGTTCATGCAACAAACAATATTATTTTTTAAAACAACATGGTTGTCCTTTCTTGAAAATATATTTTTTCACAAAGTAAAACATTAGTCATTAAGTACATGGTACCAATAACAATTGACATTATAGTTATGCCATTACACTATATTAACAACATAGTGACAATTTCTCCAGCATAAATAAACTAAACACTACACTAATTTTTATCTACTATTCAACCCATGAAGAACTTCCTCATGTGCATCATTATATACAAATAGTAATGGATTATTACTCTGTAATACATCTATATTACTTATACAATTTGATTCTCGATTTAACAACAAAAGCTGTCCCATAATATACTACACAATCAGCAGTAGATAAATAGTGAATTATGAGCATTTTTAACTATGAATATTCACCCATGTTAAAAAATAAGAATGTGATAGTATGGCACCACAGTGTATCTTCGGCAATTTATGTATTCAATTAAGTTAGCTAACATAATGTGGTTAAATGTTACCCACTGCTCCACAAACAGAGTGGCTGAGATTATATGGTAACCATATTCTTCTTTCA
This sequence comes from Rhinocypha anisoptera, assembly GCA_011762765.2. Taxonomy (NCBI): domain Eukaryota; kingdom Metazoa; phylum Arthropoda; class Insecta; order Odonata; family Chlorocyphidae; genus Rhinocypha; species Rhinocypha anisoptera. The sequence continues at coordinate 8,331 of WURS02044455.1, read as the reverse complement.
ATAGCCATTAATGAACCATCTGCCTGTAATGTCACCACACACAGTAAATATTTATGTTGATCATTACAGCAATGAGGAAATTTAAGTGAAGGTAACAGTCATCTCGTATTAAAGAAATTAATTTTGACAACAACTCTCAAGTTTGAAGGAGATATAGATGCCTACATCATTCATTTGTAATACTTAATGTGACTGTCATGTGTGTGTACATGCCATTCTGTGTAATACTTTCTCATAATTCTATATAAAACACACAAAGTTGACTAATAAAACATCATTTTTGAGCAAATAAATCAGAAAAGATCATGAATCAAGTTAATTTAGACTATATTCCAGAATTAAATATTCATCCCCCCAGTTTGTGTGTGCTTCCAGCAGAGCTGTCTTTAATTTCAATCTCAGAACTACTGCTATCCTCGTAACGCCATCGCCACCAAGCAACCTTCATTCGATCCCACACATTTTCCCAGGAATCCATGGCAGGACGCACATCCAGCAAAGCAAATCGGTGTGTGCTTCCATCAACTGATCCACCATCGTAATAGTCAATTACATATTTGACCTCTCTCCCACACCGATCTATAATCCAGTCATGCCGGTCAAAAGGCAGTTCATATCTGTAAGAAAAATGGTCTCAAATTTCAAAGAACAAATTTCAATCTTTAGGAACAAGTAGACGGGAAACAGTAAAGAGTGATACATTTGTTGAAATGAATCCAAAATTAAAATATGAGTGGAAACTATGGACATTGAAATTAAAAGAACCATGCACATATTATCAGAACTTGTGGGAAACCACAATGGCACATGAAAAGCAATTGGCCACATTGAGTAGAACTTATACTATCACCAGATGAGCTCACTTGTAAAGTTAATTTTTTGAGTTACTACAATATATAATGACCAAGCATTTTTCTTACATATGTGTAATAATTAAATACAAACACAATTCATATAGCAGTAACAAACTTAATTTAGTAAAAGCAAAAGTAATTTACACAATAACATAAATAAAAGGATAAAATCCACTGAGGAGGCTGTTACTTGATGGAATTCCATAATGACCCAAAATATATAGGTTTTCGATTTTGTTTTACTTCCACAGAATATTTTCAACACAACTGGTTTTGAACGATCATCATCATCTGGTCTTTACCATACCAGATGATGAGGATAATCATTTGAAATCGTCGTGTTGATAATATTATGTGTAAATAAAACAGGGAAAAACCTATATATTTTGGGTCATTAATAAGGGACTTATCAAGGATAATATGTGTACTAAGATTCACTGAGGAGGCTGCCACCTGGTGGAATTCCATAATGAAAACAAATACACATTGTAACTTTGATGTATTTCCACAGAACAAATAGATGACACAAGACAGATTTCAAACCAATATTGATCAGATGATGATGATTATTCATTTGAAACTGGTCTTGTGTAATCTTTTTTTTCTGTGGAAATATGTACATCAAAATTTCAACATCTATTTGTTTCCATAATATACTATATTTTCAGCTACCAGCATTTACACATATTTAAAGAAGAACAGGGCATCATCACTGTTTCCATGAAACTAGAACTACAATCACATCAACACCATCTCATAACATGTACTGAGATTCCTAGTCCACAAAACATGTAATATGTAACTATTTTACAGTACCACAATACTTAATAAGTACATACAATCTTAATGAAAGTGTAAAAGTTGTGAAATGAAAATGATACTAACATGAAATCATCAAAGAATAATGTACAACTGAGTCAACTGATAAAAATATGGATGAAAATCTCTCTGATTTCCCACCAGGTCAAGTTTTCCATGGTCTCCTCCAATGTTTCAATGTGCGACTCGCCCATCATTTTCAAGGATCCAGGAATCCAAGTACCATTCCGTACAAATTTGGTCATTTATATGAGGTGCATTCAAGTTATAAGGCCTCTGATTTTTTTATAACTAATTATTCACCTTATAAACAATTAAACTTGTACTACTTCTCGATGTAATCTCCCTGCAGCCGTACACATTTTTCACAACATCAACGCCATGATTCTATGGCCACGGTGAAGGCTTCTTTAGGAGTCTGTTTTGACCATGCTTCTGTGCTGTGACCCTGTCGGTGTGCGAGGCCGAGATTGTTTTGGTTCATCGTCATAATGATGTTCTGCCTTCTTTAAACAATCGCACCCATGAACGCACTTTCGACGCATCCATTACTCCATCACCACATGTCTCCTTTCAACTGGCTATGAATTTCAATTGGTGTCACACCACGAATGATTACACACTGGTCATGTAATGAAAACGTTGCCATTTTTAGTATTGAAAACAGTTCTCATTCCTGCAGCTGCCACTAGAAGTTCTATCTGTAGTACAGTGCTGCCATCACTGTCATGCATTGACAAACGGTAACTGCTCATTTTAAAACAAACTGCATGATTCTGTTTCCAGTCCGAAGAAAAAAAAATTGGAGACCTTACAACTTTAATGCACCTCGTAAATGGAAACTTCATTACAGTTACCCAGTGGGAAACCCAAGAGATTTTCACCAAGGTTATTCACCGGGAAAACACTAGATCATATAAAAATATGGATGCTCGATTCCAATAATAAATAATGATTAAAAAATTAATTATGCCTTAAAGTTTAAAAAAAAATTAGAAAGACAATTAAATGGTATCAACCAGTAAAAAATGCAGTACATATATAATATTGAATGTTTATTAAAGTTTGAATCTTCTTATTACCTAAAGAGAAGAATGGGGCAAGTGATGTACTATGAAGTAAATGAGATATGAGATGGAAAAGGGAAGATGGAAACTCAACAAGGTGACTGGAAGGATATTTTGAAAAGGTTTCACTTAATTGGAACAAAGAAATCAACAGCTCAGTCTAGCAATAAAGACAGGGTACTGTGAACTACACAGAAAATATGGGTGAAAATGTTATGCATTGAACAACATATAACACAGTATACGCTAGTGAGGTGATTAACAATAGCAGTATACTTGTTTTTCAATGGTAAATCCATTTTCTTAGTATGTAATCCCATGAATATCATGTCTCTGTATGATTTCTTAATCAAAATGGATGACTAATGACTCAAGTTGGTATTATATTAGCAATAAAAATTTAATCGAACCAGGACTGTTTCTTTCTTTCCTTACCCAAGACATTTCTTTGACAATATATTAGGATTCCTGCTCATTACTCACCTGGGCAAAGATGGGAGACAAAAAAAGTTTTACTCAACTCTAATCACAATGATGCTTCACTGTATTCCCATTAAATCTTTTTATTGATGTATAATAATTACCCACCAATTGAGACAATTACTTGCAGAGAGAAAAAAGGGTGAAAAAATTGTTGTGACCATTATTTTCTTAAGGAACATTAAAATTTTACCATAACCAAGAATAAAAATAGTATACTAACCCCATCCAGTGCCTTATTCTTGCTCGAGGGGAGTAGTCCTTGGCACGGCCACCAAAACTTTTCAACTTGGGTGTCCAACATTCACGAGCATGCAGTGCTTCCCATTTTAGGACCTGACCAAAGATTTAAGTACTTAAGTTAGAATATGTGCTCAAGCATAATTCAAAATTTTATGAACAAAATTTTGGACAGGAACTCAGCAATATACCATACACTTTTAAGTATGTGAAAGCCAAAAATTCAAAATTAGTAACTTGTACTTTATTCTACCATTAATACACATGTATAGTAACCCGGTTAGACAGTTGAAACATTTTAAAATAAGAACTACATTGTGACAGCCTACATTGTGACATTTATAATTGTACCTCACCTCCCCTCTCCTTTGACCTTTCTATCCACTCACAACCTTCTTCCCCCAATCCTTCCCACTTCCAGAAACCCCGCCCCCCAATTGGATGAGTATTCAATGGAGTGCTCTTCTGTAAAATTCACCTGATGATGACAGCCCTGTCTAAACCCGGGTCGTGTTTTTTAAAATTAAATTTGTGTGGAATAACCAAGTGTTTCTCTTACTCCAATATGCTGAGCAAATTCCAAAAGTTACGTCTGAGATTATAACCTACATTATTTATAGTCTGGTAAAGTTTTAATATACTGCTGTAGGCATTGGAAAATAAAGCTCATTCAATACACACTGATTGCACCTAACGGTGTACCTAACTTTGAGATATCAGATGAAAAATGCCAACCATAATGAAAAACAATGGTTCCCAAACAGAAAATTAGGCTCAATCTATACATGAGTATTTATGATAATACAAATTAATATTCTTCATTATATCACTTTTTGTAGAGATAAAATCCACTCTGGAGGCCATCACCAGGTAGAATTCCATAATTAAACAAAAAGAGGTTGCAGCTTTGATATATATTTCCACAGAAAAAAAAAGATTAGATACAATTGGTAATGAGCAAGAATCATCACCAGATGATAACAATTATCATTCAAAACTGGTGGTGTCTAACCTTTTGGTCCGTGGAAATACATCAAAGCTAAAACCTCTTTGTTTGGTTGTAGAAATGTTTGTTTATAGAAAGCAGAAAAAATAAAGTACTACACCTTAAAAGAAAATCACTCTTGTCCAGGTGGATATTAGATAAAGTTATGTCATTTGCTATTCATGTGTGTCTACATTCACAGTACGCAATAATCAGAGCATAGATTTAAGAAAACATGTAAAGTAACTATGACAATTAAGTTTCGCACTTCAATAATGAAAGGTAAGTGCTTATGTACAAGTAAATGTGTCAGTAAAATCGTTTCTCATTTTATTTGCAATGTATAATATCAATGTTGTTTCTCTAAAATTCAAGTGGTATGTGATCTGTGGTGAATAACAATATCCACAATGCAATATGAAACATTAATCTGATGGAGATACATACCCTAGATAAATTGGCACAACTCTTAGTCTAAATTATCATTGGATTGGTTTTCATCTTAACTATCATAATAGTAGTATCTGTGGCAAAAGCCATAACTATTATTTACATAAATACTGATCCAAAGACTCGTTCTTAGTATACAGGGATGTCCAATAGAGGCAAAATAATTTTTTTTGCATAAGTTACTGTGCCAAAATTTAATTTTACATTATTACAGTTATCATTGGGTGAGAGCATTGAAGACAAACATTAAGACTACTATCAGGAATAGTGAAAATTTAAATGGGTGTAACCCAAATTGCATATGAAGTGTTTTCCATGCCCTGTGGGTTTTGAGAATACACAAATCCGAACAACAGCATGTTTGTCCCCAATGTCAAGTGTCAGCCTCCCTACAGACTAGGCCTTGCCCCCCATTGGGTTGTTTCTGTTCCCCATGGGGAAGAATGCATTTTTCATCATCAGAAGCAGTGACAGGTGAGCTCAAATGTTTCAACATGCAATGACTGCCACTGATGAAATATTGGAGTTATATCAATGAAACATGTACCACTGATCCATTAAGCATAAAGAAAACAATATAATATTTAAAAAATTTTGCATGATAAATTATGTGAATTAAAGAAGTATGACTCTTTGGTTAACATCTGTAGTAGACCAAGTAAAACACAGAAGACTTAAATAATTTATACCTTTTGTTTTATATAATTTTTTTATTCATATGCTCATGATAAGAAGATATGATGTTGAAGGAACTCAGGTTTTCCCGGCGAATAGAAGGGAGGAAGATTTCTGGGGGTTTATATCTGGGTCCAGGTGTTGTTTTCCACCGAAGTTTCAAAGGCTAATTCTGCCATCGTCTTCAGGATGATGATGATCATCACCCTGAAGACTATGGTGCACTTAACCTTTGAAACATTGGTGGAAAACAACCCCTGGACCCGGATGGAAACCCGAGAAATCTTCCTCCAAGATAGGATCTTATTTTCAATCTCATATGTATCTATTGTGGATTTTATAATACTTCAAGCTTCACTTGGAATGCTATTCAGTTATTGGGGTTAGTTTTTCAAACAATACTGATTAAGAGTCAACATTGATTACAGCCCTGAATATCTAGATGATGAAAATAAATACCTCTTGCCAAGCCATCTCATTATTAGCATTATGAATTTTGATGATATGGTCCATGTCATTAGGGTTCAGGTCAGAATCTTTCCATCTCCAGCCTTTACGTAGCATGGCATTCCAAAACATCTGAATAAAATAAAAGTAAATATTAAATTCGCATAGACATGAATACATCAAGAGAAACAAGTACACATAATAGTACATAATAATTCAAATAACCAATGTATTAGTGGAAATCAAGTAAGACCTGAATTTTCTGAGATTAACTGCAGATATGACAGGATACTTCAGTTGAATTTTACATTTAGGCTTCAATGAGTACTTTTTCCAATGGAAGAAGAAAATGTGGACATGAAAAACATATTTTTCTGAAAGATAGTAGAAAAGGACAAACAAAGTAGTAGTACATAGTATTTTTGTTTTATTGGGAGCATTGATGGCTATTGTCATTGGCACATCAAAAATTACATCCCAATCTTGGTATGAAATTTCATGACACTGATAAATGAATCATTACTTTTTTATATTAAAAACTTATTTCAAAAGTTTCATACTTATTAGATCAATGAAGCCACTTATCTCTGTATGAAATTGAGTCAATATTGATTACATTATGTTTTAACCTTTCTCACTCCTTCAATGAAAGCTTGCCCGGCCTCCACAACTCCATTTAAGAGATTAACAACAAGACAAACTGTCACAAAAAAGATGTAATGGATGCATGTAAATTGACCTGAAATGAAGTATTTCCTCCAAAAATTACATCAACAATGTGGCAAGGGGCACCACTGTTCAGATGTGGGCCATCTGTTGAGAAAGCTGGCGTCGGTGGGGGCGGGGTAACGTCCTCGTCTGCCAGCCCAGAGGTCGCGGTTTTGGATCCCGACTAGGTGGATTTTTCAATCTCCACCTAGGGCATGGATGTGTGTTTCGTTCTTGTTATTAAGAATGTTATAGTGACCACAGTAATTGGCCTAATAGTGCTGTTTGTGGTAAATTGAAAATATATAAAAATAAATAAATAGATGTGAAATAGAAGCTAAAAAAAGATATGAAAAAAATGTGGAACCGGACACAACATTGGAGTGGAACTGGATATATTACTTGTCGAGTGAGACTTGACAAAGGAGTGCAAAGGGTTAAGGTAAACAATAAAGTTTATGTTCCAAGTCTGCCCTGCATCAAAATATTGATTAGATACTAAATTATTGAGACATGGGAACTCAATTTGTAGATATTAACCCTCTCATGCCAGAGCCCTAAAATGGCAAATGGTCCCTGCATACGAGTATGCGATAAAATAAAGGAAAAATGACAAAAGGTCAATTTTGACACTGGAAACATTAAATAACATTAGGAATGGCCTTATGTGATAACACTTTTTACTAGAGTATAGAGTGGAAGAAGATACTAATTCATGACATGTTTGCAGGAATAAAGAATGGTTTTATGTCCAAGCAGCTACATGAATTTTTATGTGTAAACATACCAAAAGATATCTAGAGTATTCCCTCTATTTACCAAAGACAGCCTTCCGTTTATACTACACTATTTATATTTTTGTAGTGGACACAGAATCAAACATAACCCAATAAGAAACCAGAAATAAGGTCCCACATCATACATTTCTGAGTATAAGGTCTGCAACCTAAGCACATGGGCTTAATTCTTTACAATAAACTAAACAATGACATAATCTACTATGGGTATTTTTGTGATATAAGTTATAATTTTTTCAGAGAAGTTCTTTTACTCGATTAAAAATCAAACTATACTTTCAGGCACAATGTGGTGGAATTGAAAATGTAATGACAATGAGATAGCACTTTCTCAATAGTTAAAATATATATTTTCTTGATTGCTTTTGATGTACTGCATCATCATCACCTGATGATGATGTAATACATCAAATCTGGCCAATAAAATAAATATCTTAACAATCTCTGTCATTATAATTGTAATTAAAAATATGTTTAGAACATCCTGGAACTAAAGAATATATATAAATATTCACATACCCTATACATAGTTAAATACTGTAATCCATTCTTTGGTCAAATAAAAATTATTATTATTGATATTTTTACAACTTCAATGGAAAAAAATTTAAAGATTGAATTTTTACTCCGTGAACTAATTAGTGAGAGGATATTTTAACTTCAATAAGAATTATGACATTTGGCTAGAGAAATATTCATGAGGAAATAGTTTCCGGTGTGACTTCGTGGAAATGCTTCATGATTAAATGAGACACAAACTTTGAAATTCCACATAAAATATATTTTCTATACGACCCGGGTTTCGTCGC
>WURS02044444.1:0-11152 GCA_011762765.2 Rhinocypha anisoptera | reverse complement strand
GGGGGGGGGGGGGGGGGGGGGGGGGGGGGGGGGGGGGGGGGGGGGGGGGGGGGGGGGGGGGGGGGCGGGGGGGGGTGTGGGGGGGGGGGGGGGGGGGGGGGCGGGTGGCTGGGGGGGGCTCTCCTCGCTCGCAGGCTACGGGGTGACAAAAGCCAGTCAAAGACAAACCTGAAACAAAAGACGGTGGAGGGGGAGGGGGAGGGAAGAGGATGGGAGTCAAGAGGGGGAAGTTGAGAGATTATGTAAAAGTAAAGAGAGGATGCGGTGCCTCTACCGGAAAAAAAATATGAACTATTCCTTAAAATAGATTCCTTATCAATGCAACTTTTTAAGTTAATACTCCACGTCACTCTGGTGATAAGATATCGATTTTAAGATCGTATATTTTAGTCTTTTTTTTGCTGGTGGTTTGCCATGGACATGTAGGATGTCTGTCCAATAAGGGGTTTTGTGACCGACGATATTTGCGTTGCAGTGATTCCCGCGCTGTGGATGGCAATTACGGTGGAAATTCGATAATTCAGAGCTCAAGGGATCAATCTAAAAAATTAGAATTATCCAAAAATTGTAATTGACCGATAAAGGTTGCAGAAATTTACTCTAAATGAAAAAAAATGAAATTTAATAAAAAAATTAGTTTTATTTCAATATTTGAGTTCGAATTAACCAGAAAAAAATTGTAAATACTCACGATTTTTTAAAAACATTGTTTACATACAAACTGCTGCGGATCAAAAGAATCAATCGAATTATTCACACTCCACCGTTTAATGATTTCACTCTATTTTCAAAATTCCCTCAAATGTTTTTTTTCAGCGGGAATCATATAAAGGGCGACATTTAATATTGTTGACGCGAGTATGGGCCAACCCCTGAATGCCAGTTATTATATCCTCCGTTATAACGCTAATACTTTCAACCGACACGGGAATATGTTGAGGGTTTTTTTTCCTGTCAATTTCAGACATATCACAAATAAAGCTTTTCATTCTTTGGAAAAAATTATAATTTATACTGAAAATATTTTCGGCACTTGGAAATATAAGACTAAATATTCACCGTCCTGATTTGAGCAAATGAGGTGAATTTAGTATAGTTATTACTTGCAAATATATTTAAATATGGGAAAAGATTTAATCTATTTTTGTTTAAATTCAAATTGAAGAACATAACTTACTTATCCATCATTAAAAGTTTTTAGGCTGACATGCGCTTTATTAATCCGAATCCGAAATACACGAATACTTGTGGAAAAGAGTACTAGAAGAACAATCTACAATTGCGGGTAAATATATGTAGTATCTGTGAGGCATCAGAGTTTACTGTTATATCTACTTATCAAATATTATTAAATTATTCAGTGGAATATCTGAGGATAGAATGAGAATTTATGTATAAACCTAATAACAGAAAAGTACACTGGTGACAGAAAAGTATCCTGGTGATACACAACTTATCTAATATAGTAAGGGTTAGGATTCTATGCTTTAAGACGCCAGCACATTTCTATTCGTTTGATCACTGCTGAGAAGCGGGAAGCCTTATATATATGAGACTCTTCCTTCATGACTCGAAGCAAGTCATGAATCAAATTTATGAAAGTCATGATTAAATAGGATTATGATGAGAGCCGTAGTGAACTACGGTTGACCAATCATAGACTGGCAACGAGTTAATTAATATCTCCTACCGTGACCGCGAAATGCACTATAGAGAGGGAAGAATATGTACGTATGTTATTAATCACATGCATCTTTTCAATCATAAATATATTACGACTGAGTTTAAAAATGCACATCACCATACTTCACTTGATTCCTTGTTTGGTATCCAATCATAACTACTTTTCCGTACTATCCGAGCCTGTACCTCGCCAAAGCAAATAACTTTTAATTCACTTGAAGTATAACTTACGTTTATGATTAAAATATATTTGCTGTCAAAATTTAACAGCAAACACTTCAAAAATGTCGCATTAGGATTAGAAGCGTCGCTGTTTTTCAGTTATTTCTGCCGACTCAGACATTTTTCAACCACTATAATAAAGGTGGTTTAAAAAACTATGATTAGTTAAACATTTTTCTTAGTTTAATTCAATTGTTTTATTTAAAAAACTAAATGATAGAGAATCTCAATTTTCCACTACTGCATTATTAATGGACAAAGCAGTCATACCAATTATACATATCTTTTCTTGTCATGATATGATTTACATTGATAAGTAATCGTATTCACCTCTCGTCTCGTATTACCTGACGAATAATGTAAAATTCCTCTACTTTTGAAAAACAACAATATTCTGTTATTCACAGAGTAAATTTTCATGTACTCTAACACTAAAATATGGTCTAAAATTTAATCCAAGGAGTAATATAATTGCCTAGTGATTCTACATTTAATTTTATTATATTTTTAATTAGATATTTGCGAAATTGAATTCATTGCTTCACCTTGACTTTTCATTAATCGAAATCCAGGAAATAACGTCGGTATAGTTCAAACCAAATGTGACCGGAACATTTGAGGTAAACCAGGTCAATCTGCCTCTTCTCTCAATATCTTTTCAATGAGGGCACTTACCCTCTGAGACTCATTATTTTAATACTATTAAATACTCTTGGACTCATGTGTAACTCCGGGAGTCCCAGTAAGGACATGTAGGGGGACATATATTTATCGATGTAGTACCTATTTTGACATCCCGTCAAATCATAAAAATATGTAAATATGGTTTTTAAGCGCAGTCCAACTCCATTACATAAAGGACAGCTCAGAAAGAGACATATTTATCACAAATAAAAATGTCTAAGTATAGAATTACACGATTAGGAATTTAATTTCTTATGTCCACGTAGGAGCATCGTAGTTGATCATCTTCCGATAATAAATACTAAACGGACTTTTGTTAATTTGTTATTTATGTAGTCAGAGTTAATTAAATTTCAGTCAATGAGTGGAGTTATGTAACGAAACTAAAAGTTGGTATGTACGATGATTGAAAAGGATTCCGCAAAACACAAATATTGACAAAATTTTAAAAATAAATAAGAAATGAAAATGGCAGGATTCTAATTACTGAACTAAACTCCTGAATGCAGTTTTGTATAACGTTAAAGTTTTGTCCCTACGGTTGCACTCTAAATTCGTTCAATTTCATTATTTCTCCAACAATTTGATGAATCGACATATAGATTATTGAAATGATAAAAATAAGTGCAAGAACACTACTTTTATTACGGTGGATATATATTTTTGACACACCTGATTTTATATGAGTATTAAAACGATAGAAATATTTTGTTTTTGTTTTCACTTGCATAGTTGATCACTAAAACTCACCTTTTTCTATAAATCTATCTTTTTCTGCAATTTTATTTGCCTAAAATTGCATGGGATATCATAAAGATATTATAAAACTGTTAGAGAGTTTTTTTTACAATTCTTTATGTTATTATGGAAACATAAAACTCATGAAATTAATAAAGTATAAAAGCGCAATGATAAATTACCAATGAGGGTTAAAACTGAGTAGCTTATTTCCCCGTTACGTAGGAGGTTTGAGAGGTTCCATATGAAAATGCAGGAAGGGAGAGATTTTTAATGTCACTCTTCTTTCTGCCGCAGAATAAAGGAGGGTGTTTACGATGATGGGGAACGAAAGCAGAGAAGATGAGTAGTGCTTTCTCAACTTGAGTCCGAGAGAGGTAGAATTTTTCGTGTAAGGAGGCACCAAATGGAAGTCGGCGAGTGTTATTTCTTACCGACTCTATTTTTTTTTAATATTAGAAACCTATCCGGAAACTCTTTCAAGAAACGAACCCTCTCTTCCTCTCTCTACAAATCTTTTGACGACCTCTCTCTCCCCACATAAAATGATTGCTTTTTCCTTTATTGCGATATTTATGACGCTCGGCACTTAAAAAATAAGCGCAAGAGGAATCCCGAGAGTATTCCGGCTCGTCATCGGACTTTGTGGATTAAAACAAGACAGGCAGGCGGCGGGAGGGGCCGAGAGGCGCGGTTGCATGCTCTCGATGCTTTCAAAACGCGCCGAAGGTATTGCGGCAACATTCACGATGGGAAGAGTCGCTCTGCCAAGGGAAACAACTCTCCTCATTGGGAACTGCTTTTAAATTGTAACTCGCATCATTCACATGAAATCCTTTTGAAAGAAAATAAATGCTCCAAAGAAAAATCAAGGTAATAATGTAGTGGCGTAGTTCATTTCCAGTATCACAAGCAAAATTTGGGCGCCGAAGATAACTCACTTTAAATTCACACAAAACGAAGGAAGAATAGACATCTTCTTAGGAATCGTGGTTATTTTGCTGTTTATGACGTAATTACGCTGTATATGACGACTTTTTGGCGGGAGTTCTGCGACGAAAAGAAACTAATATAAAAAAAATTAGTATTGTAGTTACTTTCTTTCCAATCAACCATAATTTAATCATGTTACCGTTCCTCACTTGCAGAAAGGATCGTTTGAAAAGAGTTCGTTCAAAAATTGCTATAAATATTGTCCTTTGCTTACACTAAAAATTTCTATTAAAAGATAAAACACTTGTACGAATCATGGAATGCTCAGCATCTTCTCCTGGTAAAAAGGAATCATTTATCAGAAGGAACGAGTAACTCATAGAATGCCTCCAATAAAAATTTTCGCTTAGCGCATCCAAGTAGGTACAAAAATAAATTAGATTTAAAACAAGGTAAATCACCACTCAATAGTCATAATATTCGGATTTGGAGGGTACTTGATGGAATGGTGTAATGTGGCTAATTATGTAGGAGAGATACTTGCGTGGAATAACTGAATTGTATGTGATAAGGAAATTCGTAATTTTAAGGGCAACCTAGTCTTTAGTGGCATATTAATGACAAAGAGATGGAAATTTTCCACAGTTAAAAATACTTTAACTTCGACCCGTTTCGATGTGCTAAATTATCATCAGATGACAATGATGCAATATATAGAAACCAGTCGATAATAAAGTATCTTGAAGCGTGGAAAAGTGACATATTATTCTCATTAATATGTTTGATTTACAACACATCACGCGTAAAACTACGCAATTCTCTGCAGTGACATTTAATTTCAACAAGGTTAGTAAAAAGAGGTCGATAAAAGATTTAAGTTTAGCGAGCAAGACATTTCTGTCATCGTTAATTTTATGTATTAATTTAAACTGCGTCTCCATAAGAATGAATTTTGCACCCTATTGGCACATTATGTAAGAAGATAGTTCTGTATATATTGAATAATATAGATTAATGCGTTGAACAAAAAAATGAGGTAAATTCAGAGGCATGAATGATAAACAAATTATAGCTAATATGATGAAATTAGCTCGATTAAATGTTATCTGAAATTGATACCGTTGTTATAATTATTTCATAAATAAAAAATTCGCTTAATTATTGGTATTTTAACGGTTTGATTTTAGTAACTGTAAATTTTAACCAATATTTTTAATGATTTTATTTCTCATATCAAATCAATTAAAATTGCTGGAGTGCCACTGTATTTGCTTCTCATGTGTGGTTTAAATATGCATAGAAATTTAATTTATTTATATGTCAACCGATGCAGCTAAGGACAAAAATCTGGGACGGAAACAAAATGTCTATTAGATTGAGTCGTGGCTGAACATTTTATTTTTTCTTGCCTTCACTTTACTACCATCAAATAAGTTGGACGGACACATACTTCAATCATTATAGAACCACATATCGTATATTCCTCTTTAAAAAACAAAGTTAAAACACAAATGCAGAATAATGAATAACATTGGAGGGAGAATTAGAAAAAAATGTAACTATGCCGAAACAGCTCTTGATAAATCTTTTTGAGCATATCACTGGAATGATACCACCTGCATGCATTAGGGGTTCAGTGGGTCGCCGACATTCACGGGGCGATGGCATATGGAAAAAAATATTTTCCGGCCCATATGATGACGCACTGTGATTTCTCTGGTTGGATTAGAAAGAAATAATAACATATGATAATTTGTGTTTATGTTTTATAATTTTATATCATATGAATTTTTAATTCCAAAATGAACGACCATGTTAAAGGCTGGTCATAATGGTAGTGGTAAGCTCATTTACAATGGAATAGTTTTTATTTCTACAATGAAATTTTTTAATGTGAGTATGGCTATTCCTAAAAACGAAAAAGCATATTTACCCTCAACCCATAAGATGCAGTTCTACTATTTCAGATAAAATTTTCGAGTGAAAAAGGAGCGTCTTGTAGGCTGGAAAAATACGGTGTTCGTACCACGATTACAACATAAATAAATGTATGTCAAGATATATGTATATGTATATATATATATATATACATACATATATATATATATATAAACCTAGATTTAACTTAGCAGCTAAGAAGTTAAAACACAAGAGTAAGGTTTATTGTTTTAAGGAAATCCGCTTATCGAAATTTTGGCCATAGTTGGTAAGAGTACCCTAATGATCCGCTAGATGGCGAATCAGTCGCATTCTAACCTCAAGAAGAGCAAACACCCATTTGCACTTTTATTAATCCACATTTGGGACTTGTATGGTGCATGGAAGTTGACCACACTCCTATTTTTTATTTAGTAGTTGGATTAATTCACATAGCATTCCAGAAGTGCACTGGCATGTTCAACAAGGAATACAAAATTTCACTTCATGTATTTCAAATTGTTTTCTGAAAATTATCAAAAATAGACGTGGTTTCACTAGTTGAAACATTATTTTAGAGGCTCGTATGACCTTAAATATCCCCCTACCCATCCACTCCAATCCTTGTCCCTTTCTCCCGGTCTAAAGAGCCTATTAGTGCTAAAAAGACTTGAAAAAACACCTTTAAAAAATCTCACAACGAGATGAAGTATAAAAAAGGCAGATAAATTATGTAAATATTCTTGGCAAAAGCTGAATGATATAACTAAGTATTAACTTACCACTAGTTGAAACATATTTTTGGAGACTTTTCTGAGTTTCATGCTATCGTTCCATTCCTATTCTTTCATTAATTTCCTCCCGGCCTGAAGTTAAAGCTGAGCAGACTTAAAAAAATATCCATAAAATGTTTTTGGAATTATTTCCTGGTTTCAACTACTGATTGAAAATTAATTTTGGAGGCTCTTCCGGCCTCAATTTTCCCTCTATCAGTCCATTTCCTTCCTATTATACCTTTCCTCCCGGTCTGAAGAGCCAAATATTAGTGCTGACCAGACTAGAAACAACATCTTGAACAATAATTCAGATAAATTGCTGAAAACAGTTTCAACCTATTTTTCGTGACTCCTGCGATTCATTTTATCCTTTCAGTCCTAATATAATATTTTCTACCGATAGGAAGAGCCTTATATCAGTGGTAATAGGGATTGAAGCAATACCATAAAATAAACGCTTTATGGTGTTCCTTCAGTGGTCTGTAATAACTTTTTAGCCCTTGCAAAATCCTTGAAAATAACTGTATATTTTTAATTGTATTATTAAATGTAATTTTTACTCTATTAAAAGTAAATATCACGAAAACGAGAGCCACTGTTTATTGCCAACGTGAGAGCAGGCCTAAACGCGAACTCGAAATTATTCCTTTCAGAGAAATTTTATTATTTTATTTCACTGTTCAAGTATATTTATTTGTCACTGCTGTTCATTATTAATTACCTTGGAACCCCTAGCGTTCTATTGTGGAGCCTAGGGTTTCGGTGAATCCTGGTTGAGAAACCCTGCCATGAAGAGTGAACGAAACTCATAAAAGATACTATTTCATGGTCGTGACATTGTTTTTAACTCTCGACCTCTTTCCTACGTGAATCAGATAATGCGTTACAAAAACGACAAGTCTGTTTAGTTTTTAATCCGGTTATTAATAGAGTTCTTGCATAATTTTTTTATGAGCACACGACTGAAATAGGAGGATCGATCCTTTTTTGAGTCAATTGAGAAAAGAAAAAGTAATAAAAAATTAAAGATAAAATGATAAATTGTTAGATATTTCCACGGGAAGTTTTTATAAACATTTAAATATATAAATAAATAAAAGTAGGAAAAAATAGAAAAATTCCCTATAAATAAGAAATACAGTATCATTTTATCAGTAATTATGAGTAAATTCCATAAAATTGCGCCCGAATCGATAGAGTTGCATCTAAAATGGTTAATTATGCATGATAGAATGTATTTCAAGAATATAAATAAGCAGAATCTAGGACATGAGACGTATTTCCATTATACAACAGGGTAAGAGAGTTACGATTAACCCTAGTGGGGGAAAATGTGGAACATTTTCTTTTAAATGCGTAAAAATAGTTTCAACACTCGCTCTTGAAAAGTTATGTGATCTTCATCTGTTCCTTGACTTTTATATTAATGGTCATGGTAACCAATTCCTGGTTCTCGTAGAGACCATACATATGAAATTTACGTGTATATATGAATACCATGCATCATAATATAAATAATTATCGTTGTACGTAATACGTGATACCAAAGATTAATACATTAGAAATACATTTTATAGTGCTCTGGGAAATGGATCATGGCAGGGGAAATACACACATACAAAAATGAAAAACAATGTAGGGAAAACGATGTAAGAAAAACATTTAACGCGCAAATTGATGGGACCGTAGGCCCTTTTCTTGAAAGATCATTTTTAATTAAATATAACTATAGTATTCACAACAATATTAACAAAAAATAGTACAATAAGCTGGATGACTGCAATGAACCTGTGAACATAATTTTTTAAGTGAAAATATGGGTACTCTCTTCGAAGAAAAAAGCATATTTCCCGTAAATTAATTCCGAAAGCAAAAAAATAACTCCGACAATGATTAAACCAGGAAATGAAAGTGTAATAACATTTGATCAATGAATCACCTTATGCGATGAAACTTATTTCTCTGAGTGTCATATATCTGTGAAAAATGTTATAATCGATGGGTTTCGAGGTTGTGTGTCAGATACCGATGTATAAAAAAGCAATAAAAATGCACAAAGATAACTAATGAAAAATTAACCTGAAAAAGTTTCCTAGCTATGGAAATATGTATAGTTTTCATGTTGGCTAATTTTTCTGGAAGATTCCCCGCACTTTACAGCCTATCCGGATCTTTTACGTAAAACGGAATGCTTGCGTCGGCGTTGACGCCATCAAGTGATGACGTCATCGGGCAGAGCGGCGGGACGAGGCGTGGGGAGCCGACGTCACGAGGGGTCAAAAATTAAAACGCGGATCCACGCATCGCGACCTAAGCTCGGGGAACATCGTTGTCTAAACAAGGGAATGACACTCAAAATCAGTGGAATCTGCGCGGAGAAATTAGGTAACGTGTGTCCATAAGGGCGGTCAACAGTCCTATCTTAATGCGCTGACTAACGTTCAACCGTACCCAATTGGTATATGTATTCCTTCGGAAACTCTTTTCCGTTATTGTACCCTTTTTCAGTCCTACGGTGAGGGTTGGGTCACTTATGAAAGTACTATTAGAGTAAAATGTATTAGTGTTAGTGTAGAAAAATACTGGTTTAGTTTGAATGAGTGCACCCATTGTCATACACTGGTTTCATCACTAATTATAAGCGTTGCTTAAATCGTTAATTATAACAGCAAATCCTATTTTCGTCAAGTCTCATCTACAAGGTCAAAACGGAGTTACAAAGTTTTCTAAGTTTCTACTCAGGCAGTTGATCAGATCGAACATTCCTTCTTGCTTCCCGAGGATCTCTTCGAAGAATTTCCAATATTCGTGTGGCGAGTTTTATCTTTTGATTATGATTTTTAACGAATTATGGGAGATTTTCGTCTCCGAATGCACCAAGATACTTCAAAAATTTCTCCAGAATGTTGTCGAGATATCGCTAAACATATACACTCCTCTTTTTGAAACAGAAAAGTCTTTAAGGGTTTGCTCAGTTATCAATATTTTTAATTAACGATAGATTTGTTTTTGTTAATAGGGTGCTTCAAAGGCTACAGAAATTTAGAAATAACGATATCTTATCGCTCGAATAAATATATTTCCAAAAATTTAGCTCAAGTCTCTGAACTATTTTGTTATTCCAATATGTATATTAATTGAAAAATCACTTTTGATTTTATGGCATTATCTTCGGAATTTACGAAATAGGACTTCGGCAGTGCCTTCCTGCAATTACTTAGAAAAAAACATTTCTCAAAGTTCAGTTATCAATTTTGGAGTTGAAATTTCAGTTATAATATTTTCTAGGCTTACTAAATCGAAATACTATCTAGCATCTTTCATTCAAATGATAAGTATCAATTAAGAATAAAAATTATAGGGTGCAATGTATTCGACATCTGATATTTGCATCAATGATGATGGTTTTGAAATAAAAACGTTCACACACCTTCAAAACTGAGCTTAAAACGTTTATTTATGTCGAAACAACAAGTTGGTCTTCCTTCATTTAGTCCAATATAAGCAGCCGGATATTCTCGGTGGCATGCGGAAAACTTATAGCATCTGATGAGAATCGGTGGAAAGAGACTTTTAATGAGACAAAGTAAAATTTAAAGACGGTAAAATTATAAATAGTTTGCGTTTTTAATTTTCTTTACATAATGGAATTCCACAAAGTCTCGGCCTCAACTATAACTCGTAAAAAGTTAAAAAGACACTACTGAACTACTGAATAAATGTGAAATAAAAAAAAGAAAATCAATCAAAGCACCGATCGTTTGAGAATTCTCTCATCATTGCAAAATAACAAAACCCAAGCGATTTCCGTGTGCGAGGGAGTGGGTCGTGGAGGTGGAATCAGCATTCCCACTATTTTTCTGTCGCCCCACCCCACTCTCAACCGCCCCTTGCTCGCATTTTCAAGCAAACCACCCCTCGGACAATCGGTTTCCCGCGTCTGCATTGTTTCTTCTGCATTCCCTCCCGTTCTCTCTCTCTCTCTCACTCCCTTCCCCCCAAAGATGCTCTCCACCTCCGTCGTTGGAATGCTTGGTCGGGGGTGACGCGTCATGTGAGTACGGGATCCACGTTTGTTTTGTTTTAAAAAGGGACAACAAACATTTTGTCGATAACATCTCGCATGGGTAAGGGTCCTGTAGGGAAGGGAGGAGGGAGGTGTGGGTGACTAGGTATCAAAACTTACAAAATTTTTGGCC
>WURS02044434.1:0-11153 GCA_011762765.2 Rhinocypha anisoptera | reverse complement strand
GGGGGCCGCCGGGGGGGGGGGGGGGGGGGGGGGGGGTGGGCTATCACGGCAAGGATGGTGCCGAGCGATGTATATATAATTTCCAAGTTATGCTCAGCAACGTCTCGGTGTTTATCCATTTGTGAAAATATAGTAACGGATGCGACAGTTCTACGTGAGTAAAAGTACTGGGCAGGGATTCCCAACCTTATTGGGCTACCCATCCCTGCACGAATTTTATTTAAATATAAAGTTCCCTTTTTTAAATAATATACATATATAATTTATTAAAATGATATATAATTCTTAACCTAAGAATCGTAGAAAAAAAGAAGATAATGGTAATTTAGTTCCAAAAAAAAGCTTTATTTATATCATTATTTTGTGTAACTATTTTCGAAACATTTTGATAAAATAATATACTCATTTACCAACTATTAACAATAGCATATTCACGGGCTTCCCGTAACTTCCCGGTGTGTACGAGTACCCCCAAGTTTTGAAGAACGCGGCTGTATACTTTTATTATATGACGTGGAAATCAAAAAACTATTTACGCAAAACCTTATTATGGGGAATAAGGCGTCTCCGGGAGGAGGACCTTATCCTCCAAGAAACAAAATCACCCGGAACAATTTCCCGAGCGGCTTTCCAACTCTCTTAACAGTTCAGTGAACATCCCCTTGTCTTTGACGAATAAGATTCAATTGCCATCCATCCAGTTCGACGTCAGGCATGAGCGATTCTCGATATACTATTGGACACGGTACGATTATTTGTTTCGCATTCTGTCAAAGGAAACAAAAGCCAAAGCTTTAAATCACGAAGGCATTTTCTTAATTATAACATGCCAAAATATTTCAGTTGACTGAGATCCTATTCGATTTGGTGTAAATCATATCGGAAGGGCCACGGTAACCACTGAAGATTGATCAACATTTATTTGATCACTCTCGTGAAAAATCCCATTTTAAAAAAACCGTGGAACTAATGGGTTACTAATATTTCATTTCATGAAATGTTACGCTACAAGAAATTCAACTTGTAAATTTTAATAATGAAGGTTAAATTCATTACAAATTACAAGTAATAAAAATTGTCAATTAGACGAAAATTTCCACGTGCTGCTACACTCCGAAAAGTCCGATGTCCGAAAAGACGAGCGTATTGATTCCAAAAACCCGTCGCTCACTGTGATCCGATAGATTAATTGAATTGATCCATCGCATCATCTCTTTCCCTCTGCTAAACCAGAAGGTAAATGTTTTCGCAGGGTCTCCTGTCTCCATAATGATGCCGGAGAGAATGAATGAACGTCGGGACTTGAATTATCTTGGAATTAATAATGGGGTAGAAGGGATCCGCTCAAATAACAGCTTCGCTTGCTCTGATATAGCTGGGATGCCCACCATATGCTGCGACCACCTTTCTGCTTAATTTAATTTAAATAATGCCATTTCAAACGTTCACTCGTATTTAATGAGCTCTGAAAAAATAAAAATTCAACTGATTACAAGCGTAGAAAATGTTGCTAATGGAATTTTTCCACTTGAAATTTACTCATCGATTTTTCTGTATTTACTAATTCATTTTTCCTTACTTCCATTTTCATATCCAAGAATCATCTATACATTTAAATAATTTTCTTAAATATAAGCAGTAAATGGCCTAAAGAGATTAAATTTATAAATAAAAGTTTTTAATAAACACATCTATAGTGCAGAGTTGTGATTTTGCAGTCAAGTTTGAGAAAATGCAGTATTGGAAAATGAAGAAGAGTCCGTAAGCTCTCTGCGTTTTAAAGGCACTATTCTACTGAAATTCAGTTTCCTTTTTACTTCTATTATCATACCCAAAAGAGTTTTAAAATTTCTTTGCTGACTGCTAGTCGGAGATAGGATTTTAATTGACTTTGTTGACTATCATTTGTCTACGGATCAGTTTTGACCAGATTTGTCTACGGTGGTTTTAATGGTTGAAAGGACCGAATATAATATTTCTAATATACCGTCCAGTCTCCAGTTAAGCGTTACCTACCTCTTTGCATCATCTCTGTATCCACATTTTCTTCCTTCCTCCCCGCATGCTATTATCGTCCTGGGTTCTTTCACCGCCATCACCTCTCTCCCCGTGCCTTTCAATACATCCGCCAACCCATTCTTTTATCTTTGCATCTCTTCCATTACTACTTAAAATATCTTGTTTTTGCAAGTTATTCACCCAGATAGAAGTAGGTTTATGATGGATCCCAGACAAAAACCAACACATATTTTCCTACGCATACAGAATCTTAAAAATCCTGAGCACCATAATATTTTTTAATTTTAATTGTCTCTCAGATATTTTAGTTTCAATAATATTACAGGATTGGTACCATTCTTTTTGGTACCAATGTAACTCCTTGACTTTTAATAAATTTTATGGAATCCTTCATTAACCGTCTACCGTCTAGACATAATTTCTTCGAAAATATATGTCGAGCAATTATGTGATCATGACTTCGCGCGAACTTGTTATGCTCGCATGGAAAGTCGACTTCTTTACTGTAGATCTCATCGCGCACGAATACATATTACAGAACTAATTGTCGATAGGGACATTGACAGGGACATACCGATACTGGTCCGATACGCCGATTCACACACAAATACGGATGCAAGACTAGCGAAATGGACCAAGGCGCTCATTCCAGAAGTTGCCGTTGTCGCCGTGAGCGCTTCAATGGCTGCAATTTCTTCTACTCTCAGACTAATGAGGTAGAGAGTCGGAGTACCTTTGCTACCAAGCGCTTATTTAGTATTAACAGTTTCTGGTAAAACGAGGATTTATGTTGGTTCTTGATTACGATTGATTCTTTTAGAATTATTTATGTGTTTAAAAGTTAATAAACTGATGATGTGAGAAAACTCCGTGGTTCTTCTGGTTTTGCCATTCCGCCAAACGTGCCTACCACGGTTTCAAAGGCAATGAAGGTCGGCGAACAAAGATTCACGGGGTGAAATTGTCGTAGCACGCTACATTGTCACAAGTGGTTAAAGAATTAGGAAAATTCTTACGCTTTCCACGTAGATTCTATGAATCATCAATTTTGGTTTGTACTTAATGAAAATAGTATACTAAGATTTAGTTTGGTTAGTAGCCTTTTATTCCTGTTATCTGTGAACTGCCATTTGGCTTACAGACGAGTTCCACTCATAATATTAAAATCTCCAACTGTTTCAGTTCATCCAGTAATCGTCTATTGTCAGGTAACCATAAATAGTCCACATTAAACGGCATTCATCCGAACGAAGGAATATATTACTGTCTTGAAGAATGAACTAAGAAATGTAAGAACAATTTTCAAAACACCTTTTAAACAGTGGCAATTTTAGTGATTTTAATATGGACATTTTATGGTTATCTGAAAACAGGAATTCTCACGTTCGAGCGAGAGCTCGACACACCTGCCAACCATTTGCTTGCTTCCGCATAACTAACACAGCATTTGGACATGGAATTATTACTGTTACAAATTTCACAAAACTTTAATTTTTAATTTTATTATATTTACATTTTTAGAAAACATTATAATAATGTACTTATTAACTAGCCATTAACGTAAAACCCTGGAAAAACTTCCCGCCCCCCCTTTGAGGATTAGACTTTGGGAACTCCTGTTCTAATAGTTCCCAGTTCCTCTTCAACCTTAGTCACATTTTCGCACTTCCATTTAGTTACAAGTAGCATTCTATCCTATTATTTTATAATATTTATAAAAATTCACACACCATCTTATAATCCCTCTCCTTATATCTACATCTACGAGCATAAAAAGCATCGTATAAAAGCATCTATACTATAAAAGCAAGCGTCCCATGTTTCTATTTTCCTGGTAGCCGGTTTTATTACACCCCTCCCCACGCCCACATCCGATAAAACCTTATATCTGGGACCATTCCGCTTCCTCACAAAAGCCGCGTCTCCGAACCCAAGTAAATGGCACGGTTTTCCATACCCATATTACAGTTTTCACCATTATTTCCTCGTCGTTTCTAATCGACAAATTCCTCGACATCAATCCCTTCCCCTTTCTGAACGCTTCATCTCACGCCATTAGGAAACTACCGTGCTCATTTGTCTCCGCGTAACGGCCCAAATTATTTTTAAAAACGTCTCCCACCTGCTCGAACTTAGCCCTCATCCCCCCCCATTCGTACAATCCTTTGATGACGTTTAATTTCCTTGTCCCATTCTCGGAGAATCGGATCGCTTTTGTTTCCTGGTGATTACCTGCATCAACCTCGAGCCTTTGCGCGGAGACAAACTAGCAGACGCACACAAACACGCTCGAGCCACTGTATCCTTCCCGTTAATTCGGCGGATGACGACGAGACGGCTGAAAGAAGGAACAAAGCTGCTGTTCTCCCAGACGCAAAACTGTGACGTGGAGCGCAAATGATTCGACAAGCGAGGAACGCTCACCGCAACAGACGTCTCGATCGCATGCCGCCACCCCCAACCTCGCAGCTTCAGTTACGGTGGAAGGGACCTTGGGAAGTCACGGAAGATGGCGAAATGGCGGGAGGGTGGGAAGAGGCGGGGATTGAGGAGGGGTGGGGGGTCGGCAGAGCCCGGGGACCGTGTTCGACACGGAGCAAAGCGCCC
The DNA here is from genome assembly GCA_011762765.2 of Rhinocypha anisoptera. Taxonomy (NCBI): domain Eukaryota; kingdom Metazoa; phylum Arthropoda; class Insecta; order Odonata; family Chlorocyphidae; genus Rhinocypha; species Rhinocypha anisoptera. The sequence continues at coordinate 6,527 of WURS02044434.1, read as the reverse complement.
CGAAAGGGAGTGCCCGATTCGCGTCGGCAAAAGTGTACAAAATAAATCCTTGAACTTATTCAGCTATACTGCCTTCGTATCCCTCGGAGGGAATAACCTAGAGGTAGTCTAACGACAACCTGTGAATAACAGATAATGAGAAAAGATTTAGAAACGAACTTACTATAACTACGAATTTATGAATAAGTTGGAAGGTGGCAGGATAGCTTGGAGAGTTGCTAAAACCAATCTTCGGATTGGCTACTTAAGGTGTTACGGATCCGCAAGGCGGCAAGCAAAAATTGACGAATTAAATCATTGTGAAACATTCATATGATCGATTATTTCTCTGAGCGTTATCATGGAAGGGGACTCGTCATAAAACCTCCTCGTCTTACTGTCTAAGTTGATCCCATTACCTGTAGTTGAAAATATATTCGGAAACTTCAATTTGGGGTTAACAGGTGCCGCATAGTTTTTCTACATATTTAAATAATATATCCTTTAGGAATTCATGGTAGTAACAGAATGCATAAAGCATATGATTAATTATTTTTTAAATTACTTTTTTGTATCTTACATGTGATATGAGTTCATGTAGAGGCAGTTTGAAATTATTTCAATTAGCTCAAGAGAAGTTCATCTACATCTACATCTACGTAATACCCTGCAAGCCGCCGCAAGGGCGTGCGGCAGGGGGTTAGGTGAGCATTAAATATAATTCACATGCAGAGAAACTACTCACAAGTAAAAAATGCCAATGACAAAAAAATGCATCTCATGCGGAAACAAAATCAATTACCATTTTTTAAAAACATGCAGGATAATGTACATATTTTTACTAGCTAGCCTAACAATTATCTCCGAGAGTATGGTCATATTTATTTGGCCTCTAATTGCGCGTGGAAAAATGATATTTTATATCTATATATTCGACAGTCTATCTCTCTGATTTTATATAAGTAATCTGATCTACCGTAGCACGATATGTCGGTGCTTGTAATATATTTTTGACTTCTTCGCTGAAGTAATCTTCCTGAAACCTACATCGAGAGTATAATTACTGGAAAATGTCCATACTCCATAACGGTAGCGTACCTTCAAATCAAAACTACTCTATACCACGCCTCTGTATAACTCTCTCACCGATTTCACACTAAATCGTTCTAAACGCTACACACCTCCGAAGTGTTTCGCAGGGTACCAGCCGGTTGCTTACGTAAAGATGCACGATGGTCTACCTCTACCCCCATAAAAGTTCCGATAAACTCTATCTAGATGAAATCGAACTGGTAAAATATTAAAACAAGTTCAATGCTAACTGTGTTAAGGTCTTTAGATTTATGAAAGTATTCTCTTGATAAGAGTACCCTCCTACAGATAGATACTTTCCCCTCGATATAAATGATTTCACTATTAGTACTTTCAATCTGACCTCATAAGATACTTACATATTCTGATAAAGAAGCACAAACACTCCTAAGCATTTGGGAATATATTGCTGGAAATAAGATTTGAAATGAACGCCAGACAAGCAAAGCGAGGACCCCGGAAAAATATGTGGTCTGCATGTTGATAAACCTTTGGGAAACATTGGTCTCAGGTTTGCGCTTTGTACGCATATTTCAGCATTTTAGAATTTCGATGCGAATTTCGACGGCAACCGTCTTTTCGTGCGTATTTCCGTGTAGAATGAAGTCTACTTTCGCTTAGCCCTCATTTGTATGCGGCTGATTCAGTGCCCAAGAAAGAGGCCGCGCTATGCTTCATGAATACATCCGATCTGTTTTCCGAGGTCCCTTTCGAGAGATAGATTACGCTGTCATTCTTTTGAGTGATGGAAGACGGGACCAATTTCCCAATAAATTAGTCATGCAGTATAAACCGAACGGGTAAGCATTCGACTCGGATTGATTATAGGTCATTTAAATCTTCAGGGATTTGTAGGGCCACGGTATTAGGCAGTAGTTGAAAGCCAAAGGCATCTTAAATCCCTACTGGAGCACGTTAAGAATGAGTTCATCAAGCACCCGATTGGGAAAGCGAAGGAAAATGAGTAATATATCAAATTAAAATTATTTTATAATACAAATGTTATGGAAACCTGAAGTATAAACAAAGTGAAGAATCACTAAACCACGGAACAGGCAAGTTTCAGATTCATTTTGGAGCTTTGCGTTAATATCCGCATTAGGGAAGTGACATATATTATGAGGTTACATTTGTTATAAATGTGATTTAACGCAAAAAATAATAATGACTGTTTTCAGTAGATAATTAGAAAAGCTAGGGCGAAAATTTTAAGATCAAAGAAGTGTTGTGAAAAAGGCACCAATTCGCCTCTGTTTAATAAATGGGCATCATTTTAATGCATAAAACGTACCAATTTTCAAGGAAATGTGTCTTGGATAACAAAAATACAAGAAGAAATATTCTATTTTACAATAATAATAATAATAGTGAATTTTCATAATGAAAGTCATTTCATGTCTTTGACTTTAATCGTCCAATGAAGTAATTAAAATAATCTTTCGGGAGACAAAGATAAAATTCTTTAGGTCATACTCTTGACCTTTAGCCTTTCGAAACGGAATCACGCTGATACAGTGATTCAACGACGTACCCGAAAAAGAAATTAAAATTGAACATTCTGTTTTTAGCAGAAAGTAATATGCATCAGATGACCCGAATGGCATTCAAATACAGTCTGGCACATCAAAAGGAATTTCCTAGCATCAAAATTTACTCGACGAAGGAGTTATGCTTATATAGAGATAATTGAGGAGAAGAGCTCCAGTTTGGACCTTACATATTGTGACGATTTGTAGTTTTTTCATGCCTGTTTGTATTCAGAATTCTAATATTGTCCCGCATGTTGTGGATGATGCTCTACTGTTTTATTTATTTTGCATGCGGGTTGCTTCATTCTGGGTGCAATGTGTTTCTTAACATTTTCATTTGGGAGTGAATGTGAATTTTTGGTGGTGGCTCACACCCTGCCACACGCCCTTGCGGCGGTTTGCAGGGTAATGCTTATAAGTAGAAGTGGAAGACGCTTTGGACGAACGCGAAGAGTAGAATCGTGTCGAAATCTTCAAGGCCGCCGTGAAAATTATGATTAAAACTGGGTGAGAAAATTCATGAAGTCAAAATGGCATGACACGTAACCGCAGTCAAGGGGATTGATATCCAAGAAGCCACCCTGGTTAATCCGGGGGTCTACGAACACCTCTTTAAACCCAAAGGTCGTGTGTTCCGGGTTCCACTTCTTGCATTGGCGCAACGTAAAATAGTTTCAAAGTTTCGGAACAAAAGAAACCTTAAGCCGGATGTGTTCCTTCCCGGGTGTATGAGGACTCAAGGGTCATCTGACATGCCGGAAAGCAAGTGAAAAACTGCATACCATCTGACGAAGTGTCATATTTGGTAAAATCTCGCCCATTAAGACATAATTTGTGAAGTGGTAAAGCCAAAACGCATCCGTTTGAACATGGGGGGTTTCTTAGATTCTGAAATGAGTGAAAGGAAAAAGTATCGACAATAGCTGAAGGAAAATAAATATCAGGTAATAATAAATGAACATGATTGGAGGAGTCACATAACCTTTTTTTCTTTTCTCCTAGGATAGTAAATGTAAAAATAAATATTTAAATTGGCTCCTTTCGAATTTATATGAAAAAGAATTTCCCTTTTCTTCAATTATCGATTGCATGATAAAATCTCATCTTTTTAAAACCATGTAGGAATATTGATTGTTTTTTTTTACATTTGGAGATATTGGCTAATACTATATGCATGACAAGGAGTTAGGCATGGGTTGTTAGGCCATAAGAGTGTGGACTTCGTTTCAACAAGTCCATTGATGATGAGAATCGAGTACATGCGATACATATTTTCCGTGCTGCAGATATATTCATTTAGGAGAAAATGAGATTGATAGTGATTTAGTAGAGCCTTGTAATGCAAGGATACGCGTCTCTCATTAGGCAATCGCACCTAATTTGCGCTTCTACGCGCCTTGGATACTTTAGGCGAATGAACCACTGATGAGATTAGTCATCTAAATCTCATTTACTTTCAAATAAACTCACATTGCTCTTCTCTGTCGTAAGTCATTTCCGATTAAGGAATCTCCGCAGAGCGTCTTTCAAAGTGATCAGGTAACGTTACCTTTCCTTTAATTATCTTACTGCCTGCCAGCATGGGAATGAAGTTTTCAGTAAATCTATTTGGAGCGCATATTTTGTGTGTCCACCCTCTCTATGATGCAATACGGAAAGGCTGTTGGACGCAAAATTCTTAAATGATACGCTCTGGCTCGCACTGCTGACACCTTCCGCGCCACCTTATTGAACGCCCTCGAGAAAGTCGTCAATTCAATACGCAGCACAGAGAGACAGCATTGCACAATCTAAGAAATTATCTCGAGTGCAGAAGGAAAGCCGTTTCAGATGAAAGTCGAAGAGCCCGAGAAGGAAAGCAGAACATTAGCCAAGAATATTATCGGAGTGTTTTGATTTTCTCTGACCGCTCTCGATTCTTGATGACCTTTTTGCTAAATAAAAAAATAAAATATTTGCAAGTGATGATAGAAAGCGAGTCTGGGCTAAATTTATGATGATCAATGCATATGCATTCACGGTCAGTGTTGTTTCTCTATGTCATTCTACATTATAAAGGGTAAAGTAATAGTAATTAAAATAAATGTACTCACTAATGACAATAATGAATTATATTAGCAAATATCGCTTCTCAATAAGTACTTTAAACTTTGTAAAACAATAAGTAATTTTACCTTGAAATAACTATTTAATAAACTTCAATCATAAACAATAATCAATATGGAAATGCGATTATATCCTGAGGAAATGTATAATATATATATATATATACATATATGTACGTTATTCCTGAAATTGGGTAAGTGGGCAAGATTTTCATTTTTTCAGTTAAACTGAATGATTTCAGACTTCAGTTCATTTATGTTTTAAAAATCCATAACCGAAGAAGAACAATGATAAATGTACGCTGTTCTTCTTCTGTTATGAATTTTCCCAGTTATTCATTATTAAATTGAACTTAATTTCCTTTAACAAGTCTCAATTTTTAGTTAGTGTTATTTAGTATAGTATAACTTGAGCTTCTACATAGAGTTTAAAACTACGAAGGCATGGAGAGATTTTCAGGTGACAGAATGGTTGGGAGAGATGCTACAAAAAATTTTGCATTGGTAATCTAACATGATTATGATGATATCTTCTGCTGTCGCATGAAAAGTTAAAGAGCGAATAAGAAGTGGAAAACTAATGAATTTGACAAGCCTATTTTGAAATCTGGGTTGAGATTGTCACAAAAGTATCCGACTTGAAGAACTAAAACCTCGAAGACATAAACATTAGACATATTTTGCTAAGAAGTTGCCGATAAAACGTGTTTTCCTTAGGGCAGTGAGTTACAGACAACGTAAATATGATTCGTAATTGTAAATTTTCACAACCTTGAAATACCGAATTACCAGGCTAGCGGGGAGGGAAATGACCATTCACCTGACATTATCTCCCATTGAGCACATTTATGCGTATATTCAAAGCTCTTCGCGTTGGTAAACTCAGAACAGGTTTCCTGCATAAGCATTTTCATTTCTGTTTTTTTCTCTAAATAATAAATTAATAAAAAAACCAGAGTTATTAACTGGAAGTTTGATTTGATAAGTGAGGGAAAAATCTATTACTAATGATAGTATGGTAATGTTTTTACCATACTAAGGACTAATACGTGTGAACATCACAAAACAGAGGAGTTAGTCCCTTCCCTGTGCCATCTTTAGTTCCCAGGAAGATCTGGTACGCAGAAAACCATTCACCTTGAGTCGAACTGGTGTCCGGAGGCATCACCCGGATTTAACCCCGGTCACACTGTTCAGTACACTGTCCAGTGCGACCTGCCAAAAAAGCTATGACTCCTTGACCGTATAACATAGCCCTGGGGAACCTGATTGAGGGCCAGCGTCTCACCTCACTTTGTCCTCTGGCCTTTCCAATTCTAACTCTGATTTACCCCAGCTATCCCAACACTCAATCTGAGATGAAGCGAATGACCTCAGGTGTCGAGGGAAAGAACGATCCTACAAATTTAATCATAATAACATCAGACAAGACTAAGTGAAACTTATGGATATCCATAATTAAAACAACTTGGTAATTTCCACATTTTATTAAGCGGCACGAATCGTTTCACTACGCTGTAGCACAGGAATATGCTACAGCGTAGTGAAACACGTCGTCCCAAGCAATAAAATTGTGGAAATTACAATTTTTTTTCAATATGGATAGTTTAAATATCTTTTTGCTGAGTCGAGAAAAAATCATCTCGCTACATTGCGTCCTTATCACTCCTCTAGCGTCCCAGCTGGAGAGGCTAGTCAGAATCCCGGCGCATGGATGTTAACGGACGCTCGAGTCGCGGAGCTGAGCAAAGTAGGCACTGAAGGATCGCGAATGGGAGAGAATGGGGGAAGGGGCGTGGCGGGGGGGGGGGGGGGGGGGGGC
>WURS02044413.1:0-11153 GCA_011762765.2 Rhinocypha anisoptera | reverse complement strand
GGGGAGGAGGAATGGGGGGGGGAGGAAGGGGTGTGGGATCCCGGAAGACGGGGGGAAGAACAGCGTTGTCTAAGATGGCGGCACAAGGCCATTTCCGGCTTTGTGGAGGACTAGTCGAACTGTGGGTCAATCCCTTCGCTCGAGCTTCCGTGGTGTCCTGAGTCACACAGAGTACATATCCAATGCATCGCTCTCGCCAACCTATTCTGCTCAGTACATTTGTTGCAGGTGTCAGTTAACAGGCACGTTTTGCCGTACATGCGAGCCTAACATCATGTAAATCTACATCTATCTTTCTTGTCTTCCCAAACATTTTCCGATTATTCTTGGATCACTTTACTATTTGTTTTTTTTTCTAATATTTTCAGTCATTTTCCATTGCTGGCACGAACCATAGAGGAAAATTAGTTTTAGACAAACGATAAATCCATGCCCTGTGGGGGTTCTTCGAACCCACTATCCGTGGATTAGCCGGCGAGGATGCCACTCGGTTAACCAGGAAGGCCTTTGCTCCCTCTCTGATTGCAAACATAACAGCATCAATTTCGGGAGTGAAAAGATAATATTTTCAAAATAACTCTACCATTTTAGTGATGACCGAATGTAATGAGACGCTAGAGCGTCCTAATCAACTTCATTGATGGCGCGCTCGTCGTTGTAGATTTAGAGTCGAAACAAAGAAACTAAATAAATATCCACGAGGAGATTTTATTTAAGGCCTCCTCGGATTCGTTAAAAAAAAATTATCATCACAACGTACATATGCAGGACAGTGAAGCCCCCCCCCCCGCTTTACTATGTCAATCCGTTTCGCGCTCGCCGGCCATTCCAATGGTCGTGGGTTCGAGACCAGTCTAGGGCATAAATGTCGTGTTTTTTCAATAGGGCTCTTCTATTAATTGAAGGTGTACTAAATTACTTTAGCCGACGAAGCACTCTAGGAACAAATATACCACGACTAAGCTTTCATAGCACAGAACTTTATTTTGTCGGCTGGTTAAGAAATGGTTGTTTGTTTGGCAGAACGTTGAAGTTTTATTTTAATCAAATGTGAGAAATCAAACTCATTATTGTGTGCGGCCATTACGTCAAGGTCATTTGTTATACATTTACGCACTTCACTTGTGGTGTATTAATGATGGATACATTAATGTTATCCGGTAAAGCTTATATACATTGTCATTTTATAGATACATCCTGCAATGCATCTCATTTTATTTGAAGGTATCCTTAAATAGGCCTATTCCCTTCAGGCTACCAACATTTTTAAATGCTAAATGTTCAATTAAATTTATGGCTCGTATTCATAGTCTTGGACTATAATAAGCTTTACTTGAGACCCGCTGGAGAATTTGGGCAAATCCATATTCATAGTCAAAAACTCAATAATGACTGGCTTTATACTTGAGTTTGATCGGAGCATTTCGGAGTCTGTGACGGAGCAGACTTGACGAAAACTCAGGTGAGATAATAGGGTCTCGCATTCCACTTTCATTTATTTGATCTTGCATTATGATATTTATAAACCAAATGACTCGATGACAAAGACTTCCGAAGATTGTGATATTAAACTCGTGCTATTGCGAAAGCTAAACTGTTGCCAGTGAAAAATCGATAATAAGAGAGGAATAAGGCATTTATTCACATTTTTCGGTGAAGGGTCGAGACCTATAATTTCAAATTAACATGTTAAAATTGTCCCGAAAGCTGTTACTCATAAAATTATAGATAAGAAATGTTTACAAAATTTTTAGATATTTGCTGTCGACGAAGATTTTACAGGCCGAATTCTTTAAGGCATTTCGAAATTTTTAATGAGAGATGTAAATTCCAAAATTATTCTTCCTTTCGGAGTGCATTTTGTTCCAACGACAGTGCTCAAACCGAACTCGAGTCACGCAACTGTGAATACGGATTGTGAATACGGATTGGGGGCCGCGTGCTCGACTCGGACTCAACCCAAGCACGAGCAGAGTCCGTCTGAGGAATGGACTGTGAATGTGGTCATAGTTCTATATCTGTAAATTTTATGCACGTAAAACAAAACGTTACTTAACTCAGAGGGTATGAAGTTCGATGCCCTTAAATTCCTCCTTGGGAAAAACGTCTCGTTTTGCCGCTTACGTCATTCGATCAGGCCTCGTAAAAGTACCAGGAGTGAGTGACCCTGCCCGATTCTACTACTCCGAAAGGTTAAAATGTTCGTGCTTCTCCCTTTCCGTGCACCACTCGTGGAGAGCATCTATACTTTACCGTATATTGCGTCACCGTCGGTGGGCGGCGATGCGTGCCGATTGGTTTTCATATGGAGGCTACGGTCCCCAGGGACGGAAGCAGACGCGGAGAGGAGAAAGAGATTCGCGAAATGGGGAGTGGGATGCAAAGGAGAGATGCGATGTGATGCCGTCGGGTCTCAACATGCGACCGATAAGGGACGCCGTCTCCCAGACCTACCATCGAATAGCGCGGCCGAAGTACTTCGACCACTCGACTTATAAATTCCGTGTCCGAAACATTTAGTTCCCTGGTCACTCAAGTTTTGTTGGCTGTGTGCTTCACAAATTTATAACACCTTCCTGAAAGAATTCTTATCAAGATAAGAAAACCTCCCCCGTGCCTCTTGGTTTCTCTGAGCCATCAAATTTTATATTACCATTTGTATTTATTATATTTGATAATATTCGGTTGTTTTTATTCATAAATTATTCTTTAAAACAAATTTAATATGTCCTTGTGTGCTATTTGTAGCTGTTAAGATCCACAATATATATATGCAAATTATTTCCACCTAACCTTATACCAGATTTAATATGAGAGTGCTTTGCTAATTAATTATGGTAAATATTTTAACAGTCGCATACCCCGTACTGAAGTTAACAATTCAGTAAAATTAGTTTTTCGGCAAAAACATTATCCCTGCCCTGGGCGGGATTCGAACTATCGACCTTTGGGTTAACCGAAGAGTGTGTTACACACACGGATAACCCGGTGGGCTAATAAACATGCTCATAACGTAAGTTATATTGATCTTTTCGTCATGAAATACTAAGCATTATTTAACGTAACATGTAATTTTCATTGACTCTGTCCCTAATTTTGTAAAATTTATTGTTTGTTTTAGCCAGTTGTCAGTAGCTACATAAGTGAATTTTTCTAAGCCCGTGATGACATTTTCCAATCTCGGCTGCGCGTCCCTCGAAAAGCATAAAGTCTTTCATTTCTTCTTCCGTATAGTTTCTTTTTCCCATATCACTCTGTGCATATCCATTCTTCTTCGACAGAGGAGAAAAACCATAAACAGGAACGCCATCTTTTGACAAACAAAGTCAAGACGAGAGTTCTCAATACTTCACCAGCATGCGGAAGAGAGAATCTGAGTGCGGATTTCTCACTAAAATAAGAAAAATCTGAACATGTGGAATCCTACAGCCACCTGGAAAGGACTACATGGAACGGAAGAAGGTCTACGGTTATCAAGAGTAAACTAGCTCAAGCTAACAATACATTCACGGTGAAGAGGTAACTACCAAGCTCAAGAAAGATATCTCTTGAAACAAGGAAGTAATAGGTTAAAACGGTCGTATGTAGCACGAATATCAATATATCAGAGACATGGACCATTGGAAAAACAGAACAAAAAATAATAGAAGCCTCCGAAACTTGATGTTGCAGGAGAATGCTGAAGGTCAAGTGGACGGACAGTATTACAAAAGAGGAAACGGTCAGAAGAGCGAAGGAAGCTAAGTGAATGTGGAATACGTACTATAAGAAAAAGAATAAGGTGGATAGGATACACCCTGAAGCATAATGGGTTCGTGAAGAATATAATAAAAGGAAAAATAGAGATAAAGGCCCCGCGAGGAAGGCCGAGGGACAAATATGTATTGTAAAATATAAGAAACGTTAGAAAGAAGAACTACCAAGTTTTAAGATAACACTAGATAGGAAAGGATGGAGGGCTGAAAAAGTCATATATTCTATATGACAGTCTAGTATATACAAAGTATATGCTAGAACATTCAATGTCCCAAAGAGGATATATCTTATAAGATAACATATACTATAATATAACTTCTATCATTGAATGAATCTGACCGTTTAGGTAGGATTTTGATGAATTCTATGTTAAAACTATATATAGTCAGCAGAACTTAATCACCCTTCAAATATTCAGAGTTCCTACCGCCAATCATTCCAAAAATCCCTATTCCTTATTCTCCAACTGCCTCTTCTCTCTCTCTCTCTCTCTTTACCCCCCCCCCGCGCCACTTCTCTCTTCCTTCCTTCCATCGGTTTTTGAGTGACCATTCCTTCCATCCACCCTTCCTGTCTTCTTTGGATTTCTCTCATAAATCCCTCTCATCTGCTTATAACACTCTTAACACTTCTTCATTGGTTTTCTTCTCCGTCCACCTAAACTTCTGAATTCTTCGCCTAAATCACATTTCGAAAGGCTTCAATGTATGATTATAACCCTTCCTCATGGAAATGACTTAAAATTTATAGAACATCTTGCTTCCAGTGCAGGTTTAGACTAATATTTTCCTAAATCCTTTACTCACAGTCCCTCTCGTCAACGCCTTCCTTTTCAAAAATGCCTCTTTTTCTAACATCGTGCAGATTAATTCTTCCTTATTCCCCATCGCACCTTGCGTTGCGTAAATAAAACCTGTACTGTCTCGTGCGTCGGAATTTTCGACGGTGCATGACTAGCGACTGAAAGGTATAAAAAGGGAAGAGAGTGGAGGAGAGGCCACGTAGGAAAAGGGGGCGGGACTTCCGGGTGTTGACCCAGTGATTGAATCCTGGGTTCAAATCCTTTCGCGAACTACCTCTTCGAAAATCCTCCCGGTAGATCTTGGAACACTGTGGGGAACCATTGGTGATACAGGGAACGGTCACGAACTGGTCACCCTGCCTTCTCTGTATTCACAACCTGTGCGCTCAGTTTGGGGTGGCCCATTTTAACCGTACAAAATAATTCTCCGGGTTGATTACATCTACCTAATACACTGCAAGCCGTCGCAATGGCGTTTGTCATGGAGTAAACATAGCCTCTTCAGAAGAGAGACCTGCTTCAAATTTACCCAATAAATTTAACGTGCGTTTCAACACGCGATCGACGAGTGTCTTCTAGAGGGAGATACGCATTTTAGACAGTGCGGATGGGGCTGGAAAGTGTCTTTAGCTAAGTTATGATTCTCTTGCGTAGAGTAAAGTGTGCATTGTGCATTCCTTTAGACTCCAAAGTGTAGTATATCAGTTTATAATATCGAATTGCGTAATTTCAGGCGTAATATGGTGGAGTTTGTACATTTTAATAATAAAGAGACGGACATTTTCCCCTGTTAAAAACATCTATACTTTATTTAGACCGATAGTGGTGGTATTTTTGTTTGTAGAGTACATCGATGGCTATGGTCATTTACCATCTTTTCATTATGATAGAAAAAACACATCTTTGGTAAACCCACAACACCCATGCCCTGGGCGGGACACAAACCCCGCGACTTTTGGCTTAGCCAGCGAGCACGCCACCCCCAGGCTAACCCGGCCGGCTATTTTGACCTATTTCGATGTCACTGCATCATCATCAGGGACCTTTGGGACCTGATGATGACCTCGGCCAAAATAAAGTATATTTTTAATATTGGATAAGAGCCATCTCCTTATTTATCAAACTAGTTTATACTATGTTATGATGAATAAAAAATGTTTGATGTAGTCTTAGAATAAGGTTTGATTTTCCGACACTGGTTTCGACTAAACATTCTCGTACATTATCAAAGGCCCTTGTTAATGGTCTGCAATATAAAACTTACCATGAGCACTCCGTTCACCGTCTTTACTTCTCATGAGAATATGAAGATCTATAAAACAATGCCTACAAGCAGAAAATCCTTTGCATCGATCACGACCCAATATTCGGGACTTTTCCAGAGACTACCTCTTGTGGCTGAGGTAACTGTAGCAAATGGAAACGGCTAAACTCATATTTCACGTGTAATTGAAATTCAGTCGTCCACAGTGGAATAAGAGTATCCTTCTGAAGGGGAATTAATATATTGAATATACTATACAAGTCAATATACCATTACTAGAAGAAATATAGCAACTTAATAAGTCCACAAATTTTATTTTTATTTATTTTTATTTTATTTATTTCCAATCGCCCACAAACAGCACTAATAAGCCAATTACAGTGGGCACTATAACATTTTTAATAACCAGGACGAAACAGACATATCCATGCCCTAGGTAGAGATTGAAAAATCCACCTAGTCGGGATTCGAACCCGCGACCTCCGGGTTGGCAGGCGAGGACGTTACCCCGCCGCCACCGAGGCCGCCAATTTTATTTAAACGACCGGTTTCGTCGAATAGTCGACATAATCACGTCTATTAATACATCTATATTATTAGATAGATTAATATATCAGTATTAATCTATATATTAATATAATTTCTGATTAATCTATCTATATTAATTATTATTAAAAAGAAATTTCACCTGATGATGTCGAATATGCGACGAAACCGGTCGTTTAAATAACATTTGTGGGCTTACAAAGTTGTTATATTTCTTCATCACGAAGTTCCATTAAGTTGAGCCTGGTACTATTGAATACCATTACTGTACTATTTAATATGCAAGTTAATACACTCAATGAAAAAAAACTCTTAAAGATAAGATCCGTCGAAGTAGAGGGACTAATCTTCTTTTCCCCCATTCGTTCTTTTTTTTACGAACGAAGATCTTTCGGCACCCTTTTTATTTCACTTGGTCATTTTTTTCCACTCCTCTGAAAGTAAGAGCGATAGGTGCGCCTGCGAGTGAATTATTTCACGGATTATTCGCGAAGGGCAGCGAAACTGTCGACGAAATTAACATTTTTAGAACGGCAAGCAGCGCCTCGGAACCGTTAAGGATGGTTTTCGAACGTGGGTACGGTTGAGGTACGCCGGCGCAGAAAGTATCTCCTCTCTCTCTCTCACAGTGAAAACACCACCAACGCACAGGCTTCTTTGTTTAAGATTTGGGACACCTGGAAGTGGATAAAACGGAGTTTGATTAATATACTTTTTTTATGCACAGTTGTTACGCGCTCTTACTCCGGTTTCGCGGGGCGTAATGATATCAGCAATAAGTTGTTTCCCTTGCTTTTCCAAACGCCACACTGGATCACCCGGCCGTGCTTTCGCTTCGCTAAATCGCCCTCGATTTCTTCATCCTACCGGAACGACACGTACCCGCTTGCGTTGTTTATCCGTGCACCTTTGCAGAAAGTGAAACTGCCAATTCCACAGAAGACTGAGTAGCTTTCTTTCTCGCGTATGCTCCGGGTTTCTTCGGCGACCCGATCATCGGGAAGTGGCGATTGAAACTCACTTCTGTGTTCCTCACTGTACCACGGCTGAATTCAGCATCATCCTGGAATCCATGTCAATCTCCGAAAGGTAAAAAATAACTACTCGATGGACGCGGGGATGTATAGGATATTCCATTTGGCAATCCCTTTATGTACGAAACATAAAGGGATTGCCAAATGGAATATTCATCAGGTAATCCAGACAATTAAATCAGTGGGAGAATGATTGATAGCCTGTATATTATGCACATGCAAAGAAGCTGGTTTACATAAAAATTAAACCATTTCTACATTTAAAAGTCGGACAAAAGACGCTAATCATTCTTAGTCGACCTTTTTATAGACATGTCTGAATAGGTTCCCCAAATCCGTCGTCGGTGGCTTAATAATGTAGGCATGTAAAAAAATTGTTCTTCATGAAGGTATTGAGACCAGCGGACTTCAAAGGAAGTTAGAACTGACGAATTACAGACCTTGCATATCCCTTTCTATTAGTATCAGAGAGTGCTTACACCGAGGTACTAGATTGGAGTGGGTGGAAATTTTAATTAAAACTTGAGAAATTAGATCATACCACAATATTTACCGTTTTACTTATCGATCGTTGAATAAGAAATTATTTCAGTCCTCGTGGCATTTCTTTCTCTAGTTCATTTATTCGTGGTCCGATTAACCGTTTGCTGATAAGTTATTGAAGCTCTATGTCCGTGGTGAGTACAATGACGCAATTTTCCACGTGGAGCAAGGCTTTCGCAATTTAGTCACGTATCTTCTAAATCATCACAATTAAAGTTGAGAAGCATTTTTAATGTATCAATTCTATTTTAGGGGACAAAATCCAGCAGTTAAAAATTGTTTTCAAGACTTTACATGCGAAATTTTGGGCACTTGGCTCGGATGAGAATTATTTCCCGCCGGTCACTGCTTCTGCATGCAGGGAACCGCTTTTGCTGTCACGACATGCAAGGATGACAAGCTTCATTCTGCCAAGACCAAAGGGCCAGCCCACGGTGACTCCTCGTGTGTGGATGCCGTTTCGTCGGCTGATTCATCGCCCCGATATGTCCTCCACCAAGCTTTCTTACTCCCTCGCCCTTCCCCTGCCGCTCCCCCCTCCCAGATGTAAACGGATATCTTTTCATTCCCGATACTTTCTTTCTCCTCCTCCTCCATCATCACCACCACCGGCGCCCTGTTACACCGTCTTGCCGCGAGAAACAGACCACCGGCCTCCTCTCCCGGGCTTGTCGCCGCTTCGAGGACGTGCCACGAAATGGCGGCGGACGGGTAGACGACATGGCGGATCACCCCCGCGACACTTCCGCGTGGTTTGCTCCCGAGACCCCGGAGGGAGAAACTGAAACCGTCTCCTCTCCTTTCCGAATACCCGGAGGAAACCGCAGAGCGGGGGTGATCCGCGGTGAGAGCCCCTCGAGACGCAGGGTTGGGAGGACGTCATGCAGAGACGGTGGAAGGTCTGGGGGTGGGGGGAGTATTATGTACACCGGCGAGGGTTTAATGTGTCATTTTTATTATTTTTTCCTTTTACATTATTATCATTATATTTTTTTACGTCGGGGAGGGTTGGGTAGCTTACATGTCCCGTTCCGGAGTGGTTTCGCGTTCCCCCTGTCTGCGAAGGTTTACGTAAATTCCAAGAGTCCCTATTTTCGACCAAATGGTAACGGCAGAACTATAAGCAGTTTCGAGCATCGCAGGCAGCAAAAGAACAAAGTGTCACGTGAAAACCGGAAAGGGAAGGATTAACTTACCTTCCTTTCATTGAAACAGCGACTTCGCCGCCGGTGAGGCAGTGCTTAAAAAAACAAAAAGGCGGAATTCCGCTACTGAGCCCATTAACCGTAAAACCTCCCGGTCATACTCGTAGTTGCCAAGGTTTTCCGCACCGTTGTGTACACAGGGATCATTATTTCAGTAATTATTTTAAATTCGATTTGATATTTTTGTAATTTTCGGTCATGGTAAACTTAATGTTAGAGAGTTTATTCCTCTTTAATTAATTTGAAGAATTATGTCAAAACGTTGCTAATTATTATATCAAAATGGAAAATTATTATATCAGAATGGTAAATTATTATATCAAAATGATAAAGTATTTTTTTCCGTGAAGACGTAAGTTCACAATTCTAGTGTATCATTCTGGGAAAGTCTACCACCGCAGCAGAAATACCGCATTAAGCGTGGGTCAACGTAGGTTGTTGTGCATCAGGTACCCCGTCGCTATTGTGGAAATAGAATATTATCAACTTGTACGCGTTATTGTTCCTGTGAATTTCTGTATTCGTCATAGAGGGTTACCCGTTTTTTGAGATTTCCTTTTGGTCGCTTGCTGACTCTTCTCCTCGATGTTGGAAGTGGCTAGTATGTTTTATGAATAATACTCAGTAGTTTCAGTTACTTCATAGAATTTCTTAGGATAGAAAGGCATTGTACTCAACCTCAGATTGATTTTACGTAAATTGGGACCGGTTCAACATCGCTCAGGTAACGTGTAGCCTTGCCAGCAAATGATGCCTCGTTGAAGTGAAACCGGTCACACTTCGCGAAGAAGAGAGCTTTGGGAGTGTGGTGTCCCTTTCTTCCTAGGATTTGCGCAAGACTTAAAACTTTTGAATACATCGTGGCTTTCCGGCTGGTTACCCCGGGTCGAGTTCCTTCCCTTTTTTCCTCATCATCATGGGTGCTGTGGATTTCAGGTTAGGGAAGAGGATCGCCGTGACTTTTCGTAGCTCAGATCACTCGCTCTTCTCACCGGGACCCGATCGTGGGTCACCGTATCCTCTGATTCATCACTTCAGATACAAACTGCAATACTTATTTGTTCAGAATGGTTTATCCTGCCTTCCGTGACCTTAATTTTCACTGATTATCGTTGTTCATTACCGGTGGGAGATGTCCCAATCGTTTCATGTCGATAGCTCGTAGGCATCTGTTTTAAACTTATGTGGATGGAACAATTCATTTAATTGTTCGCGTTTGTCACGTTTGACGTTCAAGGGAATTCATTTCGTGCTGAACACCATTTCCGAGTTCCCATTTGAAATTCCCTAGTATTGTATCAGTTTTTATTTTGGTTCGTACAGTTTTCTGAGTTTACGCTTCCGCTTTTGAGGACAGTAGTCCCTTGATATACATGATCATGGACCTGCACTCAAAAAATGGGGCCAATTTTCATTCTCACCGTAAAAAGATGCCTCCAAATGATATTAACAAATTTTCCATTGCAAGCACCGAACGCAGAACTTAATTATTTACGCCATGGAATGCCTTTCATAAAAATGACTGTCCGTTTTTTTAAATATAAATTTTCAAACTCGAGTCTATATACTTTTGGCGCGGAATAGTAAACCTGTATATCTTGAGAGGATTAGGAATTTCTCGCCGGGGTCATTCGTTCGGGACCATGCCGGGTTGTATTTACCGTTAATTCCGAGGAGCGTTTAACTAAAAGTCTTTCTTCATGCATATACTTCATATGTTTACCTCGTTCGAAATCTTGAGTGTTTCACATCGTGATTTTTTTCTGTTATCTCGCAGGTGAGGTCGTACAACTGGTTTTTTAAGAGAAACCGGTAAAATAATCTCGGAGCCTTTGCCAGTATAAGGTGACTCAGGACGAGGTGGGTCTCGAACAGGCGTCTTCGGGTCAATAGGCCGGCTAGTTGCCGGAGTGACCGTTTGTTTTCCCGCCAGCCGGAGCGTATTTCCGCCGGTGCGGCGGCCGAATATGGCTCGGGAGCGGTGAGCTTGTCAAGGAAGGAGG
>WURS02044412.1:0-25000 GCA_011762765.2 Rhinocypha anisoptera | reverse complement strand
ACTTCATTACAAACTATATTTTGCAATTTTTTTGAATAGGTATTTTCAATTTGTCATTACGAACTTAATACTTAATATGGCAAGTGTTTTGTTTGAATTTCCCATAGTTCAAAACTTTATTGTAATTATTTTTTAAAACAACTAAACCGAATATATCTTCTTAACCATCAAAATGTCGTTTTGATTAAAAATGAATGATAGTTGTTCCACTGTAATGTTGGTTGTTCTGAAAAATACTTATTTTTTGTAATTAGTAAATAATTCGAAAAGTTAGATTTGTTTCATTGTTTGTATTGATTTAATTTGATTATTCCTTGGATGTTTTAAATGTCAATTTTTTCTTGGGTAGTATATAACATGAATGCTCACATATGGTCGAGTTTGTGTTCTAAATGTCGGTTGTCTCAATGAAGCCATGGGCAAGTTTGATAGAGAAAAGCAACAAACGAGTTTACAAGATTGGCCAGCATCGCACTCAAATTGGCTCGGCTTTGACCTCTGACCTCCGGATTGCTGACACGGCTCGGAAGCAAGCCGAGATCTACTGGATTGCCACAAGACTTGATGCCAAATACGCACCGGTGCTTCGCGTGTTTACACTCCAACCACCGACCTATGTTAACAAGAAATTGATTACTAAATCCACCATTTTGCACACGGATGATCTTATCACTTTTGGCATTTGCCGCCAGCACACGTTCGTTTTTCGTGTCGAGGAAGAAGATGCGGTGGCAACGGAAGTGCTCAGTGCTAACGAGACCAATACATCGGTTGGCTCGAAAACAGTGCTTGGTGCCACTACGCGACATCCTGTCAAGCGTAATCTCAAGCAGGAGTTCAACTCGATTGCCGTGACCGAGTCACTTGAATCCACCACCAATCAAACACCGGCACGAACCAAGTCAAAATTGGTTATCAATTTGTCTTGTAATCTCACACCCAAGTTTTCACCCTCCATTCGCAACTACTTTCGGCAGATCAACTCAAAAAGTTTACAAATTCTCGAAGAGATCGAAAAGAAATATTTGCTAAAGGAGAGCACAGACAAGTCACTTCAATCGATGGTAACCACTTTTTGTTGACTTGGGTTAATCAATTACATGACTTTAAAGCTAAATTACATTTTAATTGGTTTATTAGATTATTGATAAAGCAAGCAACGTTTTGCTCAAACAGGTGTCGCAGCAGGAAATTGATCCAAGCCACGTTGATCCGATTTCAAGCACTACTCAGTGCAATGCTTCTCTTGAATCCGCTGTAGATCTTTTAATGGTATTTTACTCAAAGCTTGTATTTATTTTTTAATAAAGCTTATTTGTTATCAGACTGAAAGGGATTTAGGTGTTAAACAAACTTTGTCACGTGAAACATCAGACAATGACAATAGCGAGATTGCAAAGCAGCAAGTGAGCGAAGATGTTGCTTTGCCAGAGGAGAATCTCGAGTCATCACAAGTTAATTCGATACGTGATTTGTGTCAACGTCGCGATTCCGAACGAGTCGAGATTAGCAGGCGTTACAACTCGGCCACACTCACTCAATTGCGACGTTTGTTTGTGAATCATTCGCCAAAGTAAGAACAAAATTT
Source organism: Rhinocypha anisoptera (assembly GCA_011762765.2). Lineage (NCBI taxonomy): Eukaryota > Metazoa > Arthropoda > Insecta > Odonata > Chlorocyphidae > Rhinocypha > Rhinocypha anisoptera. Next base: position 23,412 of record WURS02044412.1, on the reverse strand, counting down.
ATTTATTATTCCATCAGGAAATTTTTACTTTAAAATGATAACACATTTGAGTAAACTGTTTACAGGGCTGACTATGACACACATGTCAGTGCCGTACGTGAGATGTTTGGCCAACGTACCCCACTAACGGACTACCAATCACACACTAGTCATATTGGAGAGATTCTTCAAAAACTGACCCCACCATTGATAGGCACCAATTTATTCGAGGCAACATTGCCCATCAAGTTGAAACACCAAGAGCCTTTGCTACCAACCAGAGTAAGTGCTCCTTCAACAGAGCCAATTAGCGAACTCTACCAAGCTGAGACGCCGACGGCACCTGAAGCAGATTATGATCGCTATGCGAACGTGATGAAACTGGTCGAAAATGGAAATCTACTTGACCGGCACGGCGACATCATTTGTGACAACAAGCTTCTCGATCGTTGCTCTTTTTCCACTTCTGGTAGCCTCTCGCAGTCACTCTCATTTGAGATTACCAAGTTGTCCAAGTCGTGCTCGACACCAATGGAGATTAGTGGCCGATATTGCGCCTCACCTTTGGTGCCAGTTGACTCATCTCCGGAGAGCAGTTTCGAAACAAGATTGTCGCTTTTGCTAAAAGTTCCAGATGAATACTTAATCCGGTCGGAATTGCTTGAATTGAATAATCTCGATCAAAGGTCACAACGGAGATCAAAAAAGATAACTGAATCACTTCCTGTCTCGTCTTCATATTCAGACAACAGTGCAGACAATAATGAAAGTATCTCATCACTTTGCATCAGTTCACAAGCTTTTGTGTCTTCACCAAGAGAGCTTGGGGATCAGCGTTCGTCGCCATGGGACTTACCGAGCACATTGCTATCCCAAAGTAGAGCTAAAGGTTTTGGTGAGGCTAAATCGAGCTCGATCAAGATTACCATTGCGTCATCAGCGGAGTCTATTGAATCTGGGAGTTATCATTCATCACCATCGACGCTACCAGGTGCATCGCTTTCAGAAAGCAGTTATGACAGTTTAGAAAAAACTTCAGTGTCACTTCAAATTAACGAATTGGAAGAGCCGAAATCGCCTCCAATCATAATCTCGATTGCGTCACTGTCAATGGAGTCAAGTGGGCAGCTCACTTCGGCATCACTGTCAAAGAGTGCCGCTAGTGGTCCTGCTAAAACCGAACTCGTCTCGATTAAGATCCCAGTGGCATCTTTGGCTTTGGAGTCTAATGAACAGTTGTCACCCGTACCAGTGCAACCAGGCACTTCACTAGCAATGAGCAGTGTTGACAGTTCAGATATGCCAAAATTGTCATCTCAAATTAGCAAGTCACGAGAGACGATTGTATCACAACAAGAGGAAAGTATTGCGCAACAATCGCCAGTGTCGGGACTACCGGGCTTATCATTAGAGAGCAGTGACCAAAGTGTGGATGAATCACTTTTATATCCGATCAAGATTGCGATATCGTCATCGTCATTGGAGTCTAATGCACAGTTTTCCCACGAGATGGTACCAAACAAATCAGTGTCGAAGAACAGTATAACTAGTCCACAAAAATCGATATTGTCACTTAAAATGAGCAAGTTCTACAAGTCGAAATCATCACGGCAAAGTACTCAGCATACATCGCCTTTACTATCAGAGAGCACTGTTGGTAGTTTTGCTGAAACTGACTTGATTATGATTTCGACTGCATTATCGTCAATTAGGTTAGATGAACAGAAAACTTCACCATCTGTGCTACCGGGAGCATCACTGTCAGAGAGCATAGCTAGATCTCTAATGGAAACTGAATCGGAATTTGATCCGAGTAAATTCTTGACTAAAGCATCACCATTGGACTTTGATGAAAAACAACAGTGGTTGGCACCGATTAACAATGCTGAATGCTCCAACGATTCGAAGTTAGTTCTAAGCAAGTCTCTCGAATCAATTGTTTCTTCGGGAGTATCTACTAATCAACAGTGGCACCGAGAAACACCTCCTTTGGAGAGTGACGAGAGAAGTCCCACAAGCAAATTAATACAACACATCCAATCTCGCCTCTCGATTGCATCATCATCGGTGAAGATTGCCAAGCAACAGTCATCTCCATCAAGTTTATCAAATTTATCACCATTGGAGAATTCCAATGCTGTGGTCAAGAAGGCCAAATCGATTGCCAAGCGATACAACCTCCGTACTCGAGGTGCATCGAAGGAGTCGACAGTGAACAAGTCAAATAGTAAGTCTCCGGTCAAGAAGAGAAAAATGGCTAAGCAGAAGAAGCAGGCGAAGAAGCAGAAGGAGGCGAAGTTTGCGCCCAAGGAGAAGAAGCAAGCGAATCGAGTGACCAAGCCTCGAGTGGTCTTCTCCGACAAGGTCAAGGTGCACCTCTTGAAGTGTTCCGCGGAGGACAACTTTGAGCCACTGTCCACTAGTGCCAGTTTCAATCGCAAAAAATTCCACTCCAAACGAATAACACGGCAAAAGGCAAAGAAAGCCAACAAAGCTTTTGAAGAGTTAGATTTCAATGACGAGTTCTGATGAGAGGTGGTGTGCTTTTGTGAATTAAATCCCCATTAATTACCATTAATTGAAACTTTTCAATATCATGCGTTCACTTGATCGAGAGAAAGAGAGAATTTGAGAGTAAAAGAGTTTATAAGAACAAATAAATGAAAAGAATTGAAAGAAGAGAGAGAGAGAGAGAGCATGACATACTAATTTGGGTAAAACAAGTTATAATAATGCTATCCGGCATATCAGCGCAAAGCGCGGTGACAATCATAACATTGCCAATTAGTAATTACCGACTCAACAAATTTGCTGCGACGATGATAAATTATAACTTCACAAGAACCTCGTCATTGGTCATCGCTTTGGAATAGTTTCAGTATGAGTCACACACGGTGTGATTCTACATAATACACGCAGATAATCAAAATGCTAATTGGTCCGGTCATTAGCGCCGTTTACCATGTGTAAGGCTACTGCATCAAAGGATGCCTGTGGGATCAATTCAACTTTCTCTTCTCACTGGTTCATTCCACGTATGAGTTGGCCATGATCAAGCTCAAACTGGATTACGCAGCCATCTCTACTGTTGACGCATCCTCCTTCACAGGCACACACTGGCATTGACTTCTCACATCGTGGTTTGTATATGGAACACAAATCGGATCAACCTACTTTTGATGATGCTCTCTTCTATCTTCCAGAGACATGCACCATCTTTTAGAGGTAATTTGCTTTTGTGCAACGATTAATATGTTTTCGCGCCAATTTTGACAACTTATGCCAGTTTGTCAGAGTGAGTGAGAGAGAAAGAGAGGGAGCTGGTACAGGCACGAATGAGTGCGATTAGCATAAATGCGCGTCGGAGGACCACGGCCACTATTTGATCCAACCAATAAGGCGGTGAATTATTGTCACTTCACCACAATTGGCATTCCACGTGATGACCAGTGTGCGACCACCAGTCGATACATCATGTTCAAACCACACTCTCGTACGTTATTTCATTTGGAACAAAATAATAATAATAATAATCACCGACAAAGCGTTGCTTTTCTCACAGATTAAGCTGTTCACACTACAATAACCACTTACATCAGCACATCCAAGTGTCAATTTATGTGGGAACTTAACTCAAATCAATGGGAACTAATTATAGAAAAGGAATGCCACCTAGCGGCGTTAAGTTAAACTTTGTTTAAAGAATCATAGTTGATACATCTCAAGTAAATACTGTATACAAAATTTTAATGCACACAACCAAAACTAAAACAAAAATTAAATTTAATTAAAACAATCTAATATCTCCAAGTTGCACTTGAGGCCACATTCCACGGTGTCTCGTGATACTTGATGCAGTGATGCTCTTCGTTTTCTTCTTCTCTGCCTCTCTTGATAATTTGACTGTTCTCGTAAGATGAAACTTGAGGTGATTGGTCAATCGTAAAATGTAGTGGTGGTGGAAGTGGTGGCATTGCAATGGTTAGAATGTCTCGTCGAGCTATATTGGCCAATCGAGGACTACCGTACAGATGAGCCAGGTTGTAGTAGTGCGTTGCCGTGGCTCGAGTAACTTGGGTAGACAGGAAATGCAACAGTTGCCCTTTCAGATTCCACATCTGATACTAAATGGAATATAAAAATACAGATTAAAAGAGCCTTACAACAAAACTAAAACATTCATCTGTCACACTCAACTGACCTCATCAGCGGCGGCCAGCATTTTTTCAGGAAAATCAGCAGAATAATGCCATAGTGGAAGTTGTCCTAAGTATGCATAGTGGACAACGGCCAAAAGCACCACGTTGGAGTGATATTGCTCACCAAAGGAAAACCACGAATTTCTCTGGTAACGTAGAATAGCAGCCAACACCGGAGAGGCGGCTCCTAGGATCAAGGGATTAACCCGAAATGATTGACCAAAGAGACGTAGTTCAGTCACTTGAAGAGGACCGCCGTTTGATACTTCCAATGACCTTGAATCAAATCTGGTGTGCCGAAAAAAATAATCACGTAGATCCTGGTCACTAGGTCTTGATGGAAGAGGCACGAGATTGGGTAAGATTGAACTTGAGGGGCAGTCGGACTTGCGTTGACCTAGGTAAATGGCGTCCGAGTAAGGGCGTTGATCCGTATATTGTGTGGTCTCTGCAAGCCAACCTTCCACCAGAATCGCTATTCGATTGTTTTTCTACAACAGTAAAAGTCATCGGTTAACAAGAGAAAAAAAGAGAGAGATAAAGAAGAAAAGTGCAACACCTTGTGAAACGAAATTAACTCGCCCCATTGGTAGTCAAAGGCTCGCCAGAGTCGTCTTTGGTACTGCAAGTGGCCCTGCTTGCGTCGAATGTTTTCCCGTCTTAGCGGTTTTGGTGATCTCCACCGGGCCACTTTACTTCTCGGGTCGCCACTGGAACAGCAAAACCTACCCAAATCAGCGGGTAGGGTTACTCGGAAATGGAGACGACTAGGAAATCGGTGTCTAGAGATGCCGGAACAACATAGATAGTAGTCTCCATTGTGTTGACTTACAATAATTTGGTAACGTAGACCGCTCGGGGTCTCATGCCATGCTTTATCTAGCGAACTGTTATGATAGAGATCAATTAAAGATCAATTTTGTAATAAACAGAATACACTCAAAATTTACAATCAATGATAATGATAAATCAATTTTTGTAAACTAAACCATACTGCAAAATATTTGTATTCAATATTGAAAACTTTTTTTGGCAAAATGCTGTAAAAAATATTTTTTTACAAAAATACTAAATCGACAAAGCCACTGAAATCAAACTCGAGTTATCATAGTTATGCAAAAAAAATCGAATTAAATTGGAATAAAATCAAATCTCGACAATGAAAGCTATATTCGAGTTGGTGGAAGTAGAGTAACTCTCAGTACAAACATAAATGACAGAACATTGATCATTGAACATAAAAAAAAAATTCGACCATATTATTCATTAATATAAAGGAGACACATTGCTATGTTTTTTTGGTTAAAATCGCACATATACTATTTCGCTACATTGCACAATTTTTAATCCGCAATTCACAACTTATAACAGTGCATGCTTTGCCTAATGAACTGTTGAGAAATGAGAAAATAGAAAAAACAAGTCAAAGTGTGATTGGGAAAGAGTTTGACTTGAAGAAGAATGAACAACAAACGGAGAAAAACTTTAAAATTGTTAATATAAGAAAATTAGGGAGAAAGTGAGGCAAGACCAACTTGGCTTCACAAATCTGATTATTTTTTTATTTATACTCATTAATTTTAAAATGCTAATTTTTTTGCTATGAAATTTAAAACAGTTTTTATTTTTTTTTTAAATTTTAAGTTAAACTAACTTGAAAATAAATTTCGTGACTTATGTTAAGAGTTAGGAGTTAAAAATAAAATCCGGTTAAACGCACAGATAGTCTGTAGAGTAAGGAGTTCAGTAACAAATTAAAAATAGATCAAAGTAGAGAAAAAAAAGATTAAAGTGTAATCAGAAAAACCTAAACTCACCCAAAGTGATTCTTTAATTGTTCAAATTGAATGCTATATCTCTTTTGCATCGGCCACACTTGTTCCATGGGGACAAACTCTCTGAATTCATGCTTCCGTTGGTGCCGGTGAATGATGAGATGTGCCACGTGAGTTGCATCAATACTTCTGATTTGTTGTAGTATTGTAGTTGTAGTAGTTTCACCATATCCACCTGTTGAATCGACTACCTCAAAACCTGTTTTGAATCGCTTTACCACTGGTAACATTCTAGTAAACCTCTCTCCAAAACCCTCACTCCTAAAATGGTGGGCCACACAAGCACACTAAAGCCTAAAGCCAATCTAGTCAATTTAGTTGTTTTAACATTCATTTTCATCATCATCACCATCTTATTACCAGACAGTTAGTCAGATAATGTGCATTTGTGCGTGTGTCGCTTTGTGAGTGATATATATAACAAAATTAATAGATGCCAAACCAGTTAAAACTGTCACATCTTAGTGTTGCGCATGATGACACAAGTTTGATTCAAAAAATACTTGAATCATTTTTAAAAAGTAGACACGCCATCTAGTGGCTCGAAACCTAATTATTTTTTAAAGTTTTAAAAAATTAAATTTTATTATTATTAAATTTATTATTAAATTTACTCATCTTTAAATTTAACTTTAAGAATAACAAGTTTTTGTTTTGTAAAATTATACAATTTCTTAAAAAGTAAGATGTTTTTTAAATAATTTAAATTGAATTGATAAGTCAAACGTTGGTCCCTAGATGGCAGTGCAGTGTTGTAAACTCACCATGACAAGATGATTTTACTTCTCATGTTGATACACAAATTTTCATTATGATTAATTCTTACTGCAAGTTGATCAACGTTACAGTTTGTAATCATACCTACGATTTTATTAATAAAACTACAGTAATGCATTTTACTTTGTTTCGACAACGAGTAAGTATAAAGATTTACTTCTCAAAACATCTAAATATTCATACACACTATGTTATTTTTACTATGAGTCTAAACTTAACCAGCATTTTTGTTCGAGAACTTTTTCATACACTGATTTGTGTTGCAGCCACTTTAAAGACCAGTAACACAAATCAGTGTATAAGAAAGTTCCCAAACAAAAAAGCTGGTTAAGTTTAGATTCATATTTTTACTTATGTTTTTAACGATTTGATCATCAAACGATCTAACAATTTTCACTCATTTTATTGAAAAAACTAGTTTCCTTATAAAATTGCAAGTTCAACAATCGCATTTCAATTTGTATTTCCGTTTCGTAGTCCAGTAGTTTGGTTAGTGTATTAATTCTTATGCTGTATTGTTGATTAACAAAAAAAGCTGTTTATTTAGGTAGATAGATGTCTATTGAGAGAAAAAAGTTGAGAATTGAGAATGTTTCTTCTTCTTCTTATTCCTAACGTTATTTGCTTGACTAACAGCAAAATACATAGATACACTATATCAATAGCAAGTGTAAAAAGAAAAAGAAAAATTTAATTGAAAAAATTCTCCCCATTCTACACACACAAACACATACACGCATTTATACACTCTTGGATATATATTTGTTTTCAAACGATCACTTTTTTTCAGACAGAATCTGTTTGTGTGGAATGTTTGTTTTCTTGACAGTATACACACTTCTACTACTCGCTACGTCTCTCTCTCTCTCTTGTTTTTGGCACTAACTTTCTTTGTTTCCATTTAGATCTTTTTTGTTGCCTTCTTTCTCTCTCTCTCTCTCCTTATTGCATTTGTGTGTTTGATGATGCGACTTGGGAAAATTACGTTTTCTCCTTTTTCGTATTCTTTGGTACAGTTTTTCTGTTTTCTTCGTGATTTAAAAATATTCTTTCTTTCGTAGAAAGAGGGAGAGAGAAAGAGAGATTGTGCTCGTTTAAATTACTGTAGAAGAACAATCGACTCATGCCGATCTCTTTCTCTCACTCTCTTTCAACTTCTCAAAAATATTTCCTTCTCTATCAACAACACCGAAACAGAAACATTGTGTGGGGGAGCAATTTGAATGGAATTTGAGAAAATGTGTTTCCATTTTGTGCTTTCTCTCTCTCTTTCTCTCTCTCTCTCTCTCTCTCTCTCTCTCTCTCTCTCACCACGATCATCATTTTTGGAGCATTCATCGTGGTAGAGGTATGTCGAATTAGGTCCCATTGCCATGGCCACGCATCGTGATGCCGCGGTCCATAATGGTATTGCGAAGTGATTGTATCTCTCTCTCTCTCTCTCTTTAGCCATCTATAGTCGTAATCATTACCTCCAACTCGGCCCATCGCAGTGCGCTGCATCACTGACTAAAGAGGAAAGGTCTCAAGGGATCCTCGGGCACTACTTTCTCTTCTCTCTCTCTCTCTCTCCCTTTATCTCTTCAATGTGTAAACACTACCACTGACTGGCCAAATAATTGAAAGTGAATGGATTCCGAAATAGTCCAAGCTGAACCACGCGAGATGAGATGACAACGATTTATTCGCACCAGTCAAAGTGAGTATGAGGAAAGAGAGAGAGAGAGAGAGATAGATAGAGAAATGGAAAGTAAAAACATATTAAAATGGAAAAAATTGAATGAGTGCAGAAAAGATCGATCACGCTCAAACACCTCCCTCTCTCTCTCTTTCTCTACTTTGTAGAACTCTGTTTTGGAACACACTGTGTTCATTGCACATACATAGACACTCCTGGAACCTGATTGGATTGTGATTGCGAATTGAATCTGTGAAACCGACCAACTGCAAATGGTTTTGGAGAGCAGAGAGCTAATTCGATTCCGCTCTCTCTCTCTCCCTCTCTTCGGTCAATGGTCTCACCGACAGTGGTCAGATGGACCGGTGTATGTGTGGAGGGCAGAGAGAGAGAGAGAGAGAGAGAGAGAGAGTACCCTCCTTAATTACTGAGTTTGACGTGAACTGCACCAAATGTTTGTCATTTGTGCGAAAACCGTATTGCGTGAAACAGGTAGTGAGTGAATGAGTATACCAAGGGTTATTGCACTCCATTTGGTGCTGTGTGTGTAATACGATTTATTTAAGTGAGCCTGTGAGAATAAGATCTCTCTCTTTCTTTCTTTCTCTCTTTACCTACTTGTAAGATCTAATATAGTCAATAATTTAGAAGGCTGCTCGAATCGGCTCTTGATGTCGATGTTGATGATGATGATGATGATGCTACAGTCTTAGTGCCACTCACCACTTGGCACTGCATCTATTGCATCCTCACACACACACACAAATACATACACATGGACATTACAGACACACACACACAAGCTGATCGGCATCGCTAAGTAGACCAAAGTGGCTTGTATTTATTGGCTTTGGGCTTTGAAAAGTCATAAATTATGGAACGTACAGAGTGAGTGGAGAGATAAGCGCGGACTGTGCCAAAACAATAAGCTGCTTGACAGAATGGCAAACATAGAACAGGACAGATCGACTGTGTGAGTGTGTCGGTACTGGTCGGTCGGTCGGTTGGTGCTGCCGGTGTGTCGAGTGGGCAAACATCTCTTCGAGCATCTTATCGACTCTCTCTCTCTCTCTCTCTTTCTCTTTCACTTACTCAGTCAATCGGTGCAACAGTCGATAGCATGCTTGAGCCTTGCACAACTGTACTGCTTGTGTCTTGTGTATGTTTGCCATCGGAAATGTGAGTGCATTGGTAGTCCGGTATCGGGCTCATGCTCTCCTGAGAGGTTTTGTGCTGATTCTGCTCGGTCACCACGGCAAACACAAGAGCTCCAGCTTTCTGGTCTTTTTCTCCCATTGTCTTCCGATTGGACCGGATCACACTGCACATTGAGCTTCGTCAAGAGAGAGAGAGAGAGAGAAAGAAAGAGAGAGAACGGAAGATATTAGCGAGGCAAAATGATCAGAACCCTAGACAGTGTGCCGTACTGCACTACGAAAGCGAGAAAGACCCACTTACACGTGACAGTATTTTGGTTCAGTGCTAAAAAAGGAAATTAAATTAGAGACCAGTGTGGAGAGGGAAATTCAAGAGAGGCGTCGTGAGAGGAAGGAAATAGCCACTGGGCGAGTGTGATGGACAGAGACAAAACGATTCGAGGACAGAGAAAGAGAAAGAGAGAGAGAGGATGTCAAGGGTCCCGAGTGATGGGTCACCCCTCACCCCCATTTCTCTCGCTAATCCTCACCCAACGACCTAGCCCCGGTGTGGCGAGGCTTAGCGTGTGCTGTGCACAGACCAGAATTAGAGTTTTCTCCGGGCCGCCGGGAGAGCTGACGGACTGGTTCGGACGGGCGCACGTTGTGTAGGCTTAAGGCAGGCCAGAACCGAGGCAACACTAGCATCAGAATTGAGCCAGGGCGAAAAGTATTATCAAGGCTTAATGCTAATGACTTGCTACAATAAGTTTCGACTCGTCTCTCTCTCTCTCTCTCTCTCTCTCTCTCTCTCTCTCTCTCTCTCTTGGTGTGTTTGATTGAAATAATGAAATATTGCTCCAGTCCGGTGTATGTGTGTGTGATGCGTTGTGCGTGTGTTTGGACAGTCCTTCTACACTAGTTCAAAGCCTACAATTACAGGGGCGCGCGCCCTACCAACATTGTTTCTGTCTAGTGAGCTAGTGAGAAAGAGAGAGAGAGAGAGAGAGAGAGAGAGAAATTGATTGCAAACTAATACATCACAACAAGCGCGGCAGTTAGACAGCGCGAGCTAGCTTGATTGGAATTGGTGCACACACGCCAACACGTGCCACAATGTGTCGCAATCACTCGAACTGTCACTCGAGTTTAAAATTTAAAGAGAATTAGAAACAGAGTAGAAGGAAAACATAGAGAGAGGGAGAGACAGGAAACCTAAAATCTCACACTGCGCGCGCCTCAATCGGCCTAGGGATTAGAGCAAATTGATCTGCCTCTCCGAGTGCCACTGACAATATGGCACCCAGCGATGCTTCGTGTATCTTGTGTGTTGTATATAATTTGACAGAAATCTAGCTTTGTGTTGAACAACCTAAATCCTAGTATGCTTAATTTTTTCCACCAATTTCAATATTCTCAAATGTGATTTGTATTCACATATTTGCTAGACTGTCTGAGTATAGATCGTAAAACTGTAGTGAGCAATTTGTCTATAATGTAAACGATAATGAACAAACTTGACCTTGATGCGGAGATGTTGATGGGTCATATCACTTGTATGTGTGGACATCTAGTATACACACTGTGTACTACACACACACACACACATAAAGTGTTGTGCTATTTCGTGTGTTATGCTTAACTCTAAAACGAGATTAAGACTTCTGGGGGCAAAGAGAGGGCTTTTATTTGTTTGTTTAATAGCGGCGGGATGACGGCGTTAGGCGAGGAATGCCTGATGCCGGCAGGTGACAGGTGAGAACGTGCGACTTGACTACCTCTCTCTCTCTCTCTCATCTATCGGTCTGGCGGCAAGTGAGAGGCCTGAGGGCTGAATGTGCCGAGTAAACATCACCATCATGGTCGTTGCATTGCTATTGCGTTAGTGTGCCAATCCGCCAAGGCCCCAGACCACTTTGCATCTTTTCTCTCTCTCTCTCTCTCTCTTAAACTCTCTTGATTTGCCTAGCTTATCGCCACTCTGGCGCCTGTCTTTCAAGTGCGTCCTTTCCCACTGGCAGGTAGCCCGTGACAGGTCTGACTCACATCGATATCTAAAGCCAAAGAGATTAGAAGCCACTCTGGCTAAAACGAGAGAGAGAAAGAAAGAAATCTAGTGAGACTCTTGGTTCCGCGATCACAAAGAAGTGTTGGTGGAGATTTAAGGTGATCTCCGGTGGTCCAGGTCATTCTTTTTCTCCCTCTTCTACCACCCTCTATTTACCTTATATCTTAGTGAGAGAAAGTTCTTAGCATATTAATTATGTCATCGCAAGCAAAATGACAAGTCGACAATTTATGAATGAATCGACAAGGTTCAAATCGCTTTTTCTCCTTCTCTCTCTCTCTCTCTCTCTCTCTCTCTCTCTCTCTCTCTCTCTCTCTCTCTCTCTCTCTCTCCTCTCCTCTCCTCTCCTCTCTAACTGGGTCCCCTCAATTCCTCACTCAAAGACTTGTTAGACTGGGAGATCTAATGTGAGTTTTGCATGTTGTGGTGCTATAGATCATCCACCGGGTAGAGTCAATGGACATCTCGGGTGGACGGATTGCAATAGGTCGCGCTTAACTCGGTAATAGTTCAGTTGGCGACAAACCGTTGCTTAACGCTATGTATATCACCACCGGTGCACCAAGCTCATTTGTCATCGTTAATATTATTGATATAATTCACTCCCCAAAAACCCACTAAACCTTGTCTTGTTACTGTCTTGTCATCATCACAATCTTTCTCTTGTACCGTTTGTAATTGCTGTTCGGTACTGCAACAAAAATTCCATTCGTGATAGTTTAAGCTTTAGGTTTACTTACATTTTAGGTTTACTCACACTTTTTAGTTTTAAATCTTGTTGGTTATTTCCACTATTATTTTGTTATATAGATTTAAAAGAATTGTACTAGTATTAAACATTAATAATTTTACATTACTACTCATACTCTATAAAACTCTAAATTATAACAAAAAAATCTCAGTAAAGAAAACTTACATACAGTAATATTATAATAATTATTCAATAAAAATACATTTTAATGCATAAGATAATCTATACGTTTTTAAGATATTAAAAGCTTAAGGGGTATAATTGAGTTTGTAGTTTGGGAAGCTTATAATTATAAGAACTTGTATCTTACATGCTCAAAAGTCAGTCTTATATAGTTTTGGGTAAAACTTACACTAAAGACTTTACAATAGAGTTGCAGCCACTTAAGTTTTCTAAACAGTCAATTTGGGTCTGCCTGGCAGTAGATATGAGTGCAAAATTTTACCAGTTCATCAGCAAAGCTGTTTATGGGATGAATTTTGGTTTAGAGAGTGTAGAACTAACAAATTAAAATTTTTTCCATAGTGCTTTAATTTTTTTAAAGATAAAGAGAGGTTTTAGAATAGAGAGCATAAACTTGTGTGTTGTGATCAATTCAATTTATACCGAAGCAACCCCCGGGAACCCCGGGCAAATGTATTTGCCTTTTGGATTAGACCTATTCGGTGTACGAGCCAATTATTTTTTTTTTGTTGCATGTAAAAAAGAAAAGAAAAGAATCAAAAAAGTATAAACTTAACATATGCATCATCCCTGACTGGCATCAGATCTCATACAAATCAGGTCTCTCTCTCTCTCTCTCTCTCTCTCTCTCTCTCTTTCATTGTGTGTTCATGTAGAGAGATTTTAATCAAGTGAATTAAAATCAAATCAGAGTGAGAGAGAAAGTCGTTCTTTTTCAATACCATATAAATGAGAGAGAGAGAGAGAGAGAGAGAGAGAGAGAGAGAGGCGGGAGACAAATGGCAAAATTTAACTATTGAATCGATGAAAATTGAAACCAGTGAATACACAAGCCATACAAAGAGAAGAGAGAGAGAGAGGCTAATAATGATTCGGTGAGCGTATGACGACAAATACACGATGAGGAGAAAGAACGAGAGAGTACACGCGTATTGGTTTGCATCACGAGAGAGAGAAAGCTTTCAACTGTCACTCGATCCGTCTCCAATCTTTTTGCTTCTCACAAGCACTCGTCAAACTCACGAACCACACACACACACACACTCGGTGAGAGTGGGAGAGTGAAACACAGAAAGTTTCAGGATCCATGTAGCGATCTCATCTATACCACTCTATGACAGAGTGCAATTTGTTTGTCAAGAGACAACCCATGCAGATATACGGTATATTGATCGTAGGCAAAAAAACACAGAGTGAGATTGTGCAAATGCACAGATACACTCTTGTCGTGGCCTTTTCTCTCTCTCTCTCTCTCTCTCTCTCTTTCACCCACTGACTCTGGTTAGCAATGTCAACTGTGCGTCGTTTGCCTAACGACGAAATGGTACCTTCGAATGATCTCTACCTGTTCTCTGTCACTTTCTCTCTCTCTCTCTCTCTCTCTCTCTCTCTTATTCTCGGTGGTCACCTTGGAGAGGGAAATGGTCGATAGTGCCTCCATAACCCCTGATGGGTATTTTCCGTGCTTCACTTGTTCCGCTGCTCTTGATTTTGATTTGACACGAGTGTGTGTGTATTCTCTAATTATACCGCCACTGATGATGATGGCGATTGCGATGAGTGCAAACATAGTAGTAGGTTTGTACAATCAAAAAGAAGTCCAATATTGAATGGTATTTTTTGGTATAGTTGCACATTCTTTACTCGTTGTCAGTAATGTGATAATACACATCACAGTGGCAGAAGAAAGTTTGCACTGCGGTGCCATTAGTGGTGATGATTAGAGTGTGTTGGAGCCGGAAGGCAAAGGAGAATGCGTGGAGTGAGCAACATCGCGGTGTGTCTGTCTATAGAACTTGTGCCCCGGTGAACTCCATTTCCGTTTGATGCTTGGCACCCGGGACCGATCACCTTTGAGGTTCCACTAACGCCAAATCGAATCAGCTATCCGGAACCGATGATTTCCGGAATCCGGTTCTAGCTCTTGCTTCAACACACGGTCATATTGGTGATTTCTTCTCTGATCATGTACTCGTCTTGTGTGTATTTTTTATGGACTTTTGTATGTGTACTCGGTATGCTCGAGTTGACCCAAACACAGCATCGCTCGACACCATAACTTAATTATAATTAATTGTAGTTAGCTTGCGCGCGCGTGAGCCATATTCCTGGCACCTAATCACTTTTTCGCTAGGTGTTGGTCTGTCGTGTTTGAATCGGCTGTGTTGTCGGAGTGATGATGCACGCGGCACGTAGTGCGCTATCGATCGAGCTCTTTCGACTCATTTTGGTGCTACGAACATGTGAGAGAAGAGAGAGAGAGAGAGAGAGATAGGAAGTACTAGGGCGAGTTGTCGTGTGGCACGTGCCCAGTCGCAGTCGGAGAGGCAGTGAGGCATAGCCTCGGTGGCCTGTTTGCACGCACTCGAGTTCGCGTTGCTCGCGATTGGTGCCACGAGACTTGGTCGATCCTACCCACACATACCCAACCTCGACATGCCAGCTTCCACTTCCACTCATTTGTATGACAATGGAGGTATAAAATTTGTTTCATTAGCGCCATGGTCCGCCAGTGGGGTCCGTCGCCGATAGCCTTGCCAACTTACACCGAGGATGGGCTGCTTCGGCTGAGTGGGTCGCCAGAGAGAGAGAGAGAGAGAGAGGCCCGAGCACGCGATGCATGAAACGAGCCGAGGCGCGCGCGCATTAGACCCAGCGCAGCTCGTCCCCAGATGATCTCGTTCACAGCTAGTGCCAGAAATTTGTGTTCGCGTTAACTCGCTCTTTCTCTCTCGGTCTAATTCCCAAGTTGCGCTTGCTCACCAAACAGTCGATCTTGTTCGCCACACTTGAGTTAGCCTCAAAAATTTATAACAGAATATATTCGCACTCGCGTTCTCTCTCTCTCTCTCTCTCTCTCCATGTTGATTACCGGCTGATAAGTTGAAACAGTGAGCACCAGTGCGAGAAAAGTGCCAAAATAGAAAATGGGAGCAATTTAGTACTAAGAGGATCCATCTTTAATTATTCACGTGCACGAGTCGCTTTTTGCGCCTTGATGGCAGATGCTTAATTTTAATTTTCTGCCACTGCCAACGCGTGCTCAACAGCTTAGTCATCGCAAACGGTATTGATGGTAGGCGAGGGATTCGGCGGGAGAGAGAGAGAGAGAGAGAGAGAGAGAGGAGAGAAGAGAAATGCAACGTAGCGGGAGGAGTGCAATTAGGTTGTCCATAAAGTGAGGGTCAGTGCGAGGTGTGAGTCATGCGAGCTCACTGGGCTCTCTGCTTGACTCGCTACTGACACTGGTGACAGAGTGATCCGAGCACGCAGTGTGATCTCGGCATGAGCTCACCAGACTCAGTGAACACTCTGGAATCCATGACGACCACTGACCACTTGGTTCGGCTCGCGTTATCGACTCAACCGGCGCAGAAAGTGGTCATTATGCATAATTTATCATGCCAAACGCGTCACTGAGGCCTGGCTCGTGATGTGATGATGATGATATTTTAAAGTGTGGGCAACAAAACGGTTGGGGACATTGCAGGAGCTCTGATTTCGACTCACTGAACCCACTGATGATGACGATTGGTATGATTGCACGCTGAATCGCTTGTTTGCTCAGCCCAGTGAGCGATGTCCGACCAAGTTTGCATCTCTAGGGCAACGCGAGAACAAGCAACATGGAGAGAAAGAGAGAGAGAGAAAGAGGGAGAGGGAGAAGAGCACGCGCCGGGCATCACCATGGTGAGCCACGAGTCGACCCTTGAAGTGGATCGTCCCGCATCCCCTTCGTTGAAGAGTGAGTCGGAATCCATTTCGGTCTCATTACTTATTCATCAGTGCAACCAGAAGTCAATCCAAACAGAGAAGGAGAAAAAGCGAACAAGCACGGGCCACTCAAGAGGAGTCGATTAATTCGATTAAAAATGTACGACTCTAAGAGCTAGCCTCCGAGTGTTCTATCTATAGTAGAGAATCGGCTCGATCACTGGCCAAGTGATCTTTATCTCTGGTGCACGTCTTTTGGGCTAGCCCCTGCACTCTCCCTCTCTGGTGGTTACTGATCCTAATTGCGTTTCGTTGTTGTGACAACCGGGTCCCGTCTCAATCGGACTAGGTTTGAGATGCACAACAAGGCTGACAGTTGGATCACACTGTGCTATAGTAGAGCGCGAGTAGGAGTCAGAAACATGACACGTGATGATGACTTGATAGATCATCGCCACAGTGGCATTGAGTCAGTGAGCACTGGAGAGCCTTGCAATCAGCGTTTGAGTCGGTGTGTACGCTTTACTCAACTCATCGATTTGCGATCAGTGAGCGATTGTGATTTGTTTGATTTGGTTTGTTTGACCAAACCTGGCCGCTCGAGTGGAGCACTAACTTCGACCAGGGCCAACGGGAGCTCTTATCAGTGTTGTCAAACAGGCCCGGTGAAGCGAGCAGTGAACCGATCAATGTGGCTACCAGATTGGCTTCGAGGGTAAGGTGCACCCACTCGCGGTGGCGTTATCAGTGAAGGTAGTCCAGTGTCCGTCCCTCGGTGTCGTGGCTTAGTGACACTCACCACTGGCGCCAGTCTGTTTGCTCTCGCATCGCCTGGTTATCGAGCTGGTTCTCTTTGTGCACGTCGCCTTATCACCTCCCCCTCCAAGGGTCTTGTCAGTGCTGTACCAGCAGTGTTAAGCCAATTCCTAAGTGTCATGAGAAAGAACTGACTGGTAGAACAGCTCACCCATCTCGCCAGTGCCCCCCAAAAACAATAGCCATCAGTGGACTTTTGTCGTGTGTGTGTGTTTGTGTGTCTTCGACTATGTTTGACCGTCACACGGCTGCCAATGGGGTTAGTGGAATGCCACTCGCCCTCTTTCTCCCCCTCTCTTTGCTTGATTCTCTTCCCAAGTGTATGTTTGGTGTTGTTGTAAATCAAAGTGAAACTGTCGGGCTCTGGTAGTGTGTGTGCGCGAGCATCACATCGATTGCAGGCCACAATCTGGCGCGGAGGGCTGGCATAAATTTTGAGGCCAAGATGCCACACACAGGCTCTATTGGCCGCGACATTGGCCCTTGGCGCTACTTTTCTCTACAGTGGTTACTAACCGATCCATGCCGACACTGCAAGAACACTCTTCAACATCAAATACCCTTTTTGACACTTTGCATGAATGACACACATTCGGAAAAGTTACTATATGTATCAGTATTTATTATAACTCTTTAAACTACCATGAAAAACTGTACACTTCCTACAAAAATAACGCGATTGTGAAAGATTTATGAGATTTTTATATATGTGCCAAAAGAGTTCTATGTCAACACACATTGTATTGAGACTGGGTTAGCCTTTTCATTAGTCAACCGGTTGTTGCCATTAACTCTCCGTGTGTACACTCTCACACACATGTTTGACAAGTGTTATGTTGCTCTCTATTGTTGAAATATACCGTTTGAACGGTGGGCAAATGGTGATGCTTTGATGTGCTCACACTGATGATTGCCGATGTGTCACGAAGCCAGTGTGTATGGAGATGGTACGGTTCACTTGTGATTCAATTATTGTTTTTCACCACTTAGACTCTTCTGAAGCGCAATATGGTTGGATTTGTGGGCCAAACGAAGCGAACACAAATTGGTGAAGAAGGTTAAGAACCACCGATCTTGAGTAAACATGATCGTCACTCATCGACTCTCTGGGATGTTTCACATATCGGAGACTCGGCACCAGACACTGACTGGCTCGCTAGCTGCCGAGTGGTGAATGGGCCCGCAAATCATCGCGTACACGCCGGGTGTCATCGTTTCAGTCTCTCATCAGTGGCGGGACACAAAGGTGCGTGTCTGTCCTGTCTCTTTGCTCGGTGGCAAGTTTGACTGGTCGGTGGGGGTCAGTCAGTCACTTGACATCGTAGCACGCGTGTTGCCCTGTTGATGCCCACTGTGACACAATCGAACTCTTTCAATTGAACAACACAGGGCAGCTGCGCTTACTTTTCCGCACTATGGACACGAGACACACCACCAAGGGGGATCATGTGTATCAGTGAGTGAGTGAGTGGAGTAGTGGCAGTGACGATACCACTGCCCGAGCACGGATTCCCGCCTTGCAAGCGGAGTGGAGTGCAGTGGGTCTGTGCTCCCGCGCCGAGTCGACAACGGATCCAGTCGCGCGGTGGCCGTTGTGGTGAGAAGGTGCCCGTTCTCTACTCTCTTCACTTGTCTACACTCTCTATCACACCACCACCAGCACTCGATCCGAAGCAACAATCGCTGGCATCGGTATCCACGATCTGGTATCAATCGAGCACCGGTGTGCCTCAGAGCTGGTCGCTCAATTGCGATTGCCGGCATCAACCTCTCTTGTTCACGCGCTATGACATCCGTCTGATTAGTTAGCACTCGGCATCGGCTACCGTTCGTGCCATACACAACATCATATCACTCGATCCATCATCACTGCACAGTCGTCAATTTCACCTGGTTCCTCTCATCTACTCGGTAGACTCGACTTGGCCACGTTTCACTCCATCTTTCTTTCTGCTTACCGCCATCATCTAGCTCAAGTGAAGTTTGCTTGTGAAATCTCACACTTGTGAGGATGAGAAAAGAAAACAGTGGTCGACCACTCGATCGTCTTCGGCTCGGTGGTTGACTGCACAGCACTCCTCCCCCTCTGATCATGATTTGGATGTGATTTTCCCGAAGCTGGCTCTCTCCACACAACACCAGGCTTACCATTGCCCCTCGATTCATTGTGCAACAGTGCCCCTTGTGTCTTCTCTTTTTCTCTTGCTTGGTGTGTGCATGTTTCGGTGCCAGTGTCATTGTCATCATCATCATCTTACTCTCGTCGTCTGTTTTGTAGGAAAAAAAATCTAGTGTGTCTGTTTGTGTGAATGCATACCCAACAGTGAGCACATTGGTTGCTGTGGCTGGTCTATGATTAACTAAAATCTAATCAAAAAAACTACCCGCGTGGCCCACACTCGCCTCATCGCGCCTGGCGCACTTGCTCAACCGAGCCGTGTCCGCCACTGGATTCGTCTGCTCATTCGTCTGGTGCTTCTTCTTTTCCTCTCTCTCTCTCTCTCTCTCTCTCTCTCTCTCTCTCTCGCTTTGCTTACTTCCTCGCTTGCCCATCTGTTTACATTAGTCTTTGGCTTCGTCGTTTGGGTGCAATTAAGTGCCCGACGGCCTCGCGTCCGATGACAAGTCCGATTAGTCCCCGATGCGTCTTGTTTTCTCTGTCTCTACATCTTATATATGCCGAATCTCTTTCTCTTCTTCTTCAACCCTCTTCTCATCGGCATCGCCTGATTTCCAAATAATTAAGTCGGCTTACTTCCACTCGATCTCCCATTTCGATCAAGTCGTTGCCGCGCGGCAGTAGTGCCTGTGATCTACTTCACTACCGCCAGCAACCGAATCTAACGATCGTCTCTTTGAGACTGAAGGTAGGTAAGCGTCGTCTTCGTCGGTGGCACGGTAGCAGAAGGAGAGAGAGAGAGAGAGGCAGTGACAGAGGGTCATTTGCATGCTGGTGGATGGCGTCTCCCAGTGGCGCGCATCATCGCGTCGCCAAGTTCACCAATGCAAAGCAGTCTGTAGAGTTGGATGACTCCCCGACGGCCACCGTGCACTTGCGCTCCATATGGCAACGATAAAGATTTAATTTAAACCAAATTTGCTTCGAATATATCTAATTAGCATGTAGAACACATTCGGGATGGCAAGTTGAGCCGAGCAAGCTCAAGTTAGCATGAGCACCACTGCTGTGAGAACTAATGCCTGAACAAAGTCGACTGTCGTGGTCGTTGATGTGCTGTCGGGCTGGTTGTGTGTGTGTTTGTGTGCTCAGTGTAGACCTCGCGGTGGCGTTGTTTTAGCACTTGGCCGTGTGGCGTGTGCATCGTCGTGTTCACATCTGCTAGACATAGTGTGGCGCCATTGTTTGCAAACAGAGCCGAACTGAGCTGACAAGGCGCGTGTAAAGTGCCAGCCAGTGCCAGTCGCGCTCACTCGATCCCTTCGACGAGTCTTCACTCCATCGCCCTCGGTCCTCGGTTTATGCTAATTGGGTTAGGTTGGTGAGCCGACCACCGATGCCTGACTGATGTCTTCATTGTCAGATGGCCTGTCGGTGACCGCGGTGCCGTCTGTCTCTGTTTGCACATCAATTATCAGAGAGAGTGAGTGTGGGCCTTCTTGTGAGAGTGAGCCAATGCGAACGAGCCTTCGATCCAAACGCGAAACTCAATATCGATTCCTGGGACCCTTAGCCGACGGTGTGTGCACGCAATCACCAATCTATCGGTCTGGGTCACACTATTCCTGCCGGATTGCACTAGTGTGTGCTCTACACACAAACCAAATTAACTTGGAACTCGGGTTCCGTAGGCGGAGTTGCTGCCTCTCCACCATTTGCTTGCGAGTCATTGGCCCGAATCGTACTCGTCAGGCCAACATTAGCTGCCATTTGGCTGTTTTTTAATTGCCCTCACTCACACTCACCAACACTTGAATTTTAAAAAATCATTCTGGAGAGAGAAAGAGAACCCAGCAGACACGGGTTCTGACATTTTGGCGTGGTTCTACCGTCCCGGTAAACTCTCGTTTGTCTATCTGTCTGTTTCTCTCTCTCTCCGTATGTATGTTTCATGTGTTTAACTTGCGTGATCCTTTCGATTAATTAATTTGTGGTGCCGAGCCAAAGCAGTCTGGTGCTGCTGTTGCTGATGGCAGTGCTTCAGCTTGCTCAGTTTGTTTGCTATACCTGACTTTTCTCTCATTCTCTGAAGCATACTACCGTTATTGTTAGTTCTAGCACAGTGGCGAGATCCGTTTACGATGGTTAGCTAGAGTGTATGTGTGTGTGGCGTATGCTGTCAGGACGACGGCACAGAGTGTAACTCATTCAAACTCATGGTGCCCACCACCCTCGGATAGCCACTCTCATATGAGTTTGATTAAAAAAATTCAGAGCGCTCATAATTGGCTCTATGAAATTAATTACATTCTGGTGTGGGTGATGTGAGTCTCTCTCTCTCTCTCTCTCTCTCTCTCTCTCTCTCTGTTTGTAGGCATCGTACGGTGTGTTCGTATGTTTCGGTGAGTGAATGGTGTGTTATGCAAACGCTCTGAGACAGTTTGACAGTTTGAGTGACAGTTGAGAAGAGTTTGGCGCCACTGAAAAGAGCGGGACAGAGAGAGAGAGAGAGAGAGAGAGAGAGAGATGGTGCCATGGCTGGCAATGAGTCCAATTAGACGGCAGACAAGTGCACCAGCTCGATTCATCTCGTCTGCTACTGTCACCACCACTACCCGAAACCCCATAGAGTGATGAGCGTGACTCGAGTGTGTGTGTGTGTGAGTACCATATTGAGCCGTCCTTTGACCCATGAACGTTACGTTTAGTTAACTTAACCCAATCTCAACTGGTCTTGAGTGGAGCTCAACTCTTAAAAGCATTAATTTTTTCTACTAAAATCAATAATAAACAACTTAAAATTCAACTATCCATTCCCTCCACACACACACACACACTTCTGAGCACTTCAAACTTTTAAATGAAATGAAAAGTATCTTCTGGATTATTGATCTGGAGACTATCCAAACTTTACAATTAAAATCACAACACTGGTCTCTAGTGTCCAACTTGAAAATATTAACGTTGAAGGGGATTTTTTTAAAAAACTAAATTTCAAATTTGTTCCATGGTAAAGCCAAGGGAGTAGCGAGGGTTAAAACAACTACTACACTGACACAGTTGAGTGATCATCGAGACAGAAAGAGAGGGCTAAGCAGCTTATGGTGCACACACAGGAAGGGTTGCGCAGTGCAGTGGTCGGGCGTGGGTCGATCGGTTGGTGGTGTGGTGGTGTCGAGTGGTCGTCATTTGCATATCAACTGCAAGTGCTAACCCAAGGTGAGTGGAGCTAGTGAGAGAGAGAGAGAGAGAGTTTGTCTCGACTCGGGTCGATGTAAACCGCCATCATGCATGGAACAGCTTGCAAATGCCAACCCCACCAAACTGCTTCGATCTGTCTATTGTCTGCTCGCTCACACTCGGGGGGCAATTTAAATTTCAATCAGGCGTTGAGATGCTCCAAGTGGGCCTAGCCGGTTTGTGCACCCCGACTTGCGCATATTGTTCCTCCTCTTCTTCCGCTCGCTAGGCCTGTTCCAGGCCATAATGGGCAGATAATTGTAATGGATCAATCCGCGCTTGCGGTGCCGAGTTGAACGTGCCACCATCCAATTGTATGTTGGCAAAGCGAACCACTATTGCTCAACGCGGCTTCAACTGCTGATGCTGAGCACCACTATTTATAATCATTGCGTTGTCGTTGTTAATTTGAAAAACGATCAACCACCCAACCGACCGACCTCGAGTTTATATGTCTATGAGAGAGAGAGAGAGAGAGAGAGAGAGAGAGAAAGAGAGAGAGAGAGAGAGAGAGAGAGAGCCTACTATTACAGAGTTCCAGAGAACGCGCCACAACGCGTGCATTTGTCTTCATTAACTTTTAAACTCTGCATCCCACTTTGGTTCTGAGTCACTTTTTTTCTTTCTCATTCTTCTTTTTATCCATACTTTAGAATACACACACACGCACGCATAGTGGTGGCATTGTCTTCCATTGCTTCTCTCTATTATAAATAATTTAAGTATCGTGTTGTTGAAACCCAGAGCTCAGGAGCTTTTCGTAGAATGAAAGAAGAAAACGAGAGTGAATATAATTGAGATTGGATTGATTGAATTATCCTCCGCTTTCCAGAGCTCTCTCTCTTTAAATATATTTATTATTAGAAATAATAAGCATATAATGTTTAAGAAGATATATACATAGATTCAATCAGGTA
>WURS02044401.1:0-11154 GCA_011762765.2 Rhinocypha anisoptera | reverse complement strand
GGACGAAATCACAGCTTAATTCGTCAAGCGTGGATTAGTTCGCCGAACTCGCGGGAGGGGTAGGAAAGAGGGAGGGGACGGGGGATAAGTTATTGTTATTCCGACAACTAAATGGAGGAAGATATTAATTAATATGTCGCGGGAACGCATCTATATGTCCACATACATATACATATATGTACATGTACACAAAAACGTCCCGTTACGCTCGGAGTCTCGTCGGAAATGAAAAAAAATAAAAAAAGATTTTTTTTGCGATTGACTAATTCCACTGCTGCAGGCTGCTTCGTCTCCGCATTTTTTTTGTTAAAATTCAAGGGATATTAATCAAAATGCGGCGATTGGAAATGCATGAAAACGGTCTCGCTCGACTATAAATTCCTCCGAGGATGTTTTTCATATCGGATTTTAGGGTTTTTTTCCACGACCTACATAAAGGGGAGAAATTGTTTAAAAAATTATGACCTCCTGCATCCAGTGCTCCCTAGGACACTCCCAGGAAATTTAACAAGAATCAACGGCTAATGTCTACCGCTAAAGTGGTGAAATACAAATGAGTCGTAACCCGAGCCGGAAGTATTTTATTCTTACATGACCTAATATCATTACACATATATCTGAGTATTTCAGTGTGATTTTAAAATGAAATGTTACTTAATGTTCAACAAAGTGAGAGGTTCCCTTAGTGAGACGATATCAATCACTGCATCATAAAAACTGATCGGATAAATCAACCTAAGTATTTTCGGTGGAAACAATGATATATTTGATTAAATATTATATCTTTTCGAACGAAGAAGGGCTGGATCCAGAAAACCTATCAATTGAAAATAGGTTAAGAGACACAAAATCCAATGTAAAAATTCATGGGAGAATTCTCGAAACCATTACAGATTAAAACAAGAATTAGGAAAGGGTACATCCCCTCCCCATTACTCTTCAATTGTACCCTAGAAAAAGTAATCCGAGAATGGCCCGTACAAAATTCGAAATTCAAAATTGATTGACCAATTAAATAAGGAAGGACTAACGTGAGAAGAAACTGCCTGGCACTTGACGACAGTTTGGAAATCTCTACTCAGAACTTAGCCACAGCCCAGAAAAAAATTGAAATTCAGAAATAAACCGCAGAAATTGTAGGTCTCCAAAATCTCATTCAAGGAAAAAAGAATACATGATCTGCGACAACTTGAGCCCAATTTTGTAATATGAAGCAGAGAAAAAAATCTTAAGAGCACTAAATTAAAATGTTAAGTGAAACCAAACGAAACATTTCTAGAAAAGGTTGCAAATGAAATCCGTTTTCAATAAATGGAAAGAACCTACACAATATATCTAGATCAACAAAACTACATTTCTAAATAAAAGAATTTGAGACACTATAAATAGCAATGAAACAAGATGCCTTTATGGTTCAGGAACATGAATTTTAAACATAAAACAGATAACGGGAATACAAAATAATGAAAGGAGTATTGCGTCTCAGAAAAATTTTATAATCACAATACAATGTTGAAGAAACACACATTAGAAGGAAATCAAGAATTTTAGAGAAACTTGCAGTCAAAATTTATGATATGATAAACCGCTAGTTTTTTGAGAATGAATTAATTATATAGAATTATTGTAGTCATGGTATATTATTATGGAATTGACAACGCATTATAGCATTGTCTATTTGTTGCAAGTGGTCTTTCCTTCGGCTTCAGTTTTTGCACGAATTCTGTGAGAAAATATTTTAGGATAAATTCTTAGATTATGATATGTTTAGTTCAATACTTTAATATATAAACAAGATTTTTGAATTTTAGATAGAGTATTTTCATGACGAAAACTATTTTTCAGATGACAATATCTCTTTCGCAGAAAAGAGAACTTTAAATCGAGGCCTAGTTTTCCGCTGCTTGAAATACAGTGTTTTTTTCAGCGACATTAATATATTGTGATGATGATATTCGACTTTACTGGCTTATTGTCCTATAAAAAAGAGGCGATGACCATTAAAGCATTCATTTGGTCAGAACTTAACATCCGAAAAACACGTTGGCATTGACAGAATGAGATACCACATAAATGTCTCGCTTTTTATCACTCCTTAGTCACAGTAAGCATCAAGTTACCAATTCCAAAGCCAAAATGAAAATATTATTATGCAATAGAACTTAATAAATGAAGACATTAGGCCGAAAAATCCATTAAAATGTAGAATATTAGCAATGAATTTTAACAACCATCTTAAAGCATGAACGAAAAAAATAATAACTCAAAATGGCTTTTAATCTGCTACTAAAAAATCCAATTGCAAGGTAGTGGCATCGTATAATATTTCCCACAAAAGATGAAAGCTATTTCGTACTCAGTTTCCAATTTGAGCTATTTTTTGGCAGAATGGATGCATGCGTATCCTGCCAGATGAATAGACTCTCAAAAAGACACTTCAAAAAGTTCGGTACATATTAATGTAACCGATGAAATTAACCGAGAAATAGAGCCAAATAATTTTCACAAGTACCATTTAATTAATCAGGTATTTAACTTAGGCGACTTATGAGTGAGTGATCATAAGGATTTTTTTTCGCGTAATTTAATCTGTAAATATATAGATTAATGTTATATTGTAGACTTATTGTTTAATGTTCCACAGGTTTCGATGCTTTGACTCCAGTATTGCATCAGCAATAGTAAATGCAAGTTGTAACCTGTTCTGTTAGACTACCACTGCTACTTTGATGAAAAACTATTTCCCCGAAGGGATTGGGATAGTTTCACCTGAGCATGAGGATAGTCTGAAACGACTATAAGTATACGGATCAAACTTCAAACTGAGGAGTAAACTTAACCACTTTCGGGTATGGGCAACCAGCGTGCATGATTCTTTTCTGTCACCAAGGTGTGAACTGGGTGAGGGCATCCACTGAGTTTTTTAATATTTCGATACTGGTTTTAATTGTATTGTTGCTCAACAATCTTCACTGGAAATGAAAGCAGAGGTATAACGTTTAATTTTGTGAGGGTGATGGCTGTAGCTCCGTTTCTACCTTACATAGAAACCGCCTCCACACTTCAAATGTTTTAAACCATCTCATTGCTGCACCGAAAAGAAGAACAGACTTTCCATGGGCGTCATGTAGATTTCTTGGCAAAATAAATGTATTACAGTGTAGTGACGGTTGCGTGTTACCCCTTCAATTTCCGTAGAAGAACTGAACACGTTTTACCTTACAGCGTCTACCATAGATGCAATACTCGGAGGAGAGTTGTGTTTTGGCGGCGGGTTCCCCGTCGGTGGTTCGCCTATTCCCGACTCGCTGGTCGTATAATGAAATCAATGAAACTTACATAAAAAATAAATTACTTTGAGCTAACAATACGTGTAGCAAAGAAAATATATTGTGCGTTATCAATCATTCGATTAATATATAAAATAATAACATCGCCTTGCCCGCCTCGGTGGTGGCGAGGTAACTTCCTCGTTTACCAACCCCAGGTTCGAATCCCGGATAGGTGGTTTTT
Organism: Rhinocypha anisoptera; assembly: GCA_011762765.2. Taxonomy (NCBI): domain Eukaryota; kingdom Metazoa; phylum Arthropoda; class Insecta; order Odonata; family Chlorocyphidae; genus Rhinocypha; species Rhinocypha anisoptera. Next base: position 7,641 of record WURS02044401.1, on the reverse strand, counting down.
CATTCTCCACCTAGGGAATGGATGCATGTGTTTCGTCCATGTCATTTGCGTTGTTACATTGTGTCACCGTAATTGGCCTGTGTGGGTAACTGATATTATATATATATATATATATAATTCTCAGACTGACGAAGGGGCAAGAGAGCCCCGAAATATTTCTCTGTTATGTGTCTTTCTTTTTATTTGTTTCTATGTGTGAATGTGTACAAATGTGTGCGTGTATATTATTTATTATATATTATATATATAAAGAAATAATCCATATTATATCATTTGCATATTAATTGTTTCATAATGAATAAAAATGGTGCAATGCCTCAAGCGATCTTTTTTTTCTGGGTCACCCCCTACCGAAATGGGAACCGTCGCATGAATAATCACTTCTGTTCATTTCCCGAAGCGTGAATCCTATTATTTCGAATAATGGCCATTTTTCAAAGTCCCTGATCTCTCTCACCACACATTCTAAATGTTGCGTTGTTCCTTATGCACTCCTCTCCCCTCACACGTATAGACAACTGACCTGCACTGTTACTGACCATTATGCAATGGCAAAGGTGACAATGGGAGTGGAGCCGCGCACCGTGAGCTCTGGCCCTCCGTTACATGGAGACGAAAAATGTCGAGGTGAAATATTTAAGTAGTTGATTTTCATGATGCACGTGATAAATAAAACGTTGAATGTTCCACAAAAAAATGGTTTATTACGACTGGTCTCAGTCACTCCGTGAACATTATCAGGTTATGATATATGTCCTATCCACCTGATTTTGTTTACAAAAATAAAAAATCCGGGCGTAATAAACCATTATTTTGTGGAATTTACAAAATTTTATTTAACGCGTGCATCACGAAGTGGTAGATCCGAAGGCAATTTTGTACAAATGATTGCTGTTTAACATATCACTGGACACATTGCGACTTGCCGGCTTCAACTCTGTTTCGTCGTTAACTTTACGTGGGTAGGTATAAGTAACCACAATAAAAATGTATGGCGCTTGGGTGTTTCACGACGTGAGGCGAGGCGAGTGTGATCTCAACCTATCCTCTGTAGCGATACGACGAGCGGCACAGTTGATCAAAGTATCCCCAAATCGGTTGGGGATACAAAAAGATCAGAGGGGGTGATTCCCTAACGTTTTCGGCGTACAGGAAACAATGAGTACACAGACAATTGGTGATATTCAAGTGAAAATCAACCGATTTCTGGCAAGGGTTTTCTTTTATTTTTGCGTATATTTTGAGATGTGGGTTTGGCGAGGAATGGAGAAGATAAGGTGGACAGAAAGAAAAACTAATTAAGAAGTTTCAAGAATGGTAGAGGAGGAGAGGCATTTGCCGCGAAAAATCCAAAAAAGGCAGGAAAGATGGATGGAAGGGATACTCGGAGGCAATAAGATGTTGAAGGTTGTAATGGAGAGTAGAATGGTGGGTAAGCGGGGTAGAGGTAGGAAGAGAATAGGGATTTTTGACAGAATGATAGGGGGTGGGAAGCACGCAGAGTTGAAGAGGAATTAAAGTTAGATGTTACGCGGCCAAGCTAAGACTCATCAAAAACCTACATTAACCGGTAGATTACCCTTCAATCATTATGCGATATCCACGGATAGGAAAATTCCATATAGCCACATCATCATTGGTACTTCAACCCGAAGATTGGTTGGTCCCTTCCAATCTAACTCTCTCACTTGGTAATTAGTGTTTAGAACGTCTGTTATGATTTGCCCTATATATATCGTATCTGTCCCTTGACCTTTGTCAAGGTGTCCTACCTTCTATTGTATTCTTCACTGACGACTTATAACTCAGGATGTATTCTGTTCACCTTGTTCTTTTCCTTATCGTACTCCAAGTTGACTTAGCTTACTCCGCTCTTCTCTGCACCTCCTCGTTCTACACTCTGTCCGTCCACTTGATTTTCATCATTCTCCTCGATCACCATGTCTCTTTGTTTGCCATGTTCATCCTTGAGCATAGAACTAACCTCTTCGCCATGAATGAACCCAGAAATCCACATTTTCCGTCCTTTTATCGTGTCATGCACAGTTGAATTCTTAATGTGTGGCGTGTGTTTGAAGATGAATTAGCCGTTTTTTCTCCACGACCGGTGTCGCGTAGTCAAATGCCCTGAACACTACGGAGATTATCGCCCCCACCGTACAATTGGCAAAATTAATTCTTGGAATGTTCCTTTCCACTTCCTTTGTCGTTTCCCTATACCATCCCACCTATCTTTCACCTCTCCTGACCCTCCACGTCTCTCACAGAAGAATCAGTCCGTATCTCTATGGATCGGTGCGGGGGGGGGGAGGGGGGGGGGGGGAGAGAACGGCAATGAAAGAACGGAAGGGGGGGGGGTAGGGAGAGGGGGGTTGTTCCGGTGGAGAGGTCGGTGGGCGCCGTGTCGTGAAAAAAGGGGGGGGGGGGGGCGAGGGGGGAGGGAGGGGGGGGGGAGGGGGAGGAGGGAGCGGTCGCTTAACCGCACCTCCAACTAATTCGCGAGAACCATAGAAAATTCCCCGGAATTTTTTTGTTCCAAATTTTTCCCACGCTCCACACTCCGCCTTCCTTCCCCGTGGATTGCCACCGCCGCCGCCGGATGGCGACTCCCTTTGTGGTTAAACAGAGGGAAGGATTGAATGAAAAATAATAGAGCACGAGAGATCCCAAAAGTTTCACATTTCGGGCTTCACTTTGTTTAACTTTTCCATTATGGAAGAGAAGAACCCAAACTTTGTACACTCTAATAAATATATTTATTCACTCCCGGCCATGGTTTCGAGACATTGTATCATCATCAGGTGATCTGATGTTGATCTGACATCTAGACCTGATGATGATACGTGCAGTGTATCGAAACCATGGTCGTAAGTGAATAAATATATTTTGTTGAGATGTTCAAAGTTAGTGTTCTTCTATTCCATAAGGCAGAGATCCGAGATATCCGACCGTCGCGTCGCACTGCAAATCCTAAAAAAGTGGTCAGAATGTCCAAAAATTAAACGTGAAATTTATGTTTTTTTAATGTTTGGTTAGATACGCCGATATTTTTTCCACCAATAAATGCCTTTGAGAGGTTGAGAAGTACGCAAATACGAGAATGCAACAGAGTCAAAGTGAAGTGTATGCAACAGCAGCGAAACGAAATTACACGAAATGTTTGAACCGACGCGTAGTATGGTGATGATGGGTAATCATCTAAGGGTCAAAGGTAAATATTTTTTTTAGACGGACTCCAAACTAGAATTACCCAGTCTTGCCTTAACGAAAATCCCCTCTTCAAGCCGTGAAAAACGCGTGACATATCGACATGAAAAGGTGGAAAGTAAACGGAGAAAATAAAATAAACTTCCTTTAGTAAACGGAAAGGGGGAAGCCTTCCTTCCTTTAGTACACGGAAAGTCTGACGTAGGAGGTATCGTGATAAAATATTATAACAATGTCGAAAGACGTGTCTGACGTAAATGTGCTGCACCTCGCAGGCCACGGGATTCGACGTGGCGTAGAAAATGGCGAATTGTTTTGATAAGTGAATTCCTGTAGAAGGAATCCGTAAAGGAAATCCTGCAATGAAATAATTTTGGAACCTGGATTTTTTTTAATGTTCAACATGCTTTCATCCGTTCTCGTTCCGTCCCGATAATAAACTATCCGTTCTGCCAAATGGCCTGCGGTTTCCTCACGAAGCATTTGCCATCGCGAAGGACAATAAGTACGTATCTACGTTCACTTTTGAGTGAAGATTCAGCTTCCTCCTTATCACTTTTCGAACAGTTAAGAAATGGGAGTTTCGAGTTATAATCTTCCGTGCTTGGCCCAAATTAATGGTTTGAATGTCTCAGGACATTTTGCGAAAAGAAAACGACAGAAAACAAGAGGAAATGAGTATTTGTCTTCTCTTCTCCCTCTGTTGACAAATTGCCGTGATGATACTACTAACAGTTGGCCAAACGTTTCCACGGGGATATTTGATTATTCTCATTTCGAACAAACGTCCAGAAAAATTGGATGTAATTGATTCCAAACGTGGTCAAGAAACATATGCTGCATTTACCAATGAAATTACATTTGTATACATTCTTAGCAGCGATGTACGTTAAACCTTTAGGTGAAAATTAAAAGAAAAATACGAGTAAATAAGTAGACGCGAAAACTGGTCAGGTCCGTTCGTTTGTGAATTTCCCATTTAAAAGAGAGGTTTACAGGGAGTGGATAACGACTCAATCTGTCTTTTCATGATGAAACTTTGATGTTGAGTCTTATAAAATAATACGATTTAAAAGAATTTTTCGTAAATTACAAGATGGAACTACAACTTACGATGGTGGCAAGGTCAGTATTTATATTGTCTGTATCAATGTCCGCAAACGGCAAAAGTAAGGACTCACGATTGAGTGCTCAGTGCTGTGTTTCAAATATTTTCATTTCACTGCAAAGTATATGTATGATTGGAATTCAATGGAAAAGTACATGTGTCATTGAAATAATCACATCGACGAATAGAATATTCATTATGTTGCGGTCGCTGCAGGGTACAAAAAAAACTAATTGTGTTCTTTTTTTATGTATTATGACGTTATTTATGGTAGTTTTTTAAACTGACTTTTTTTCCTGGTTTCCTTTTAGATATTGTACTTAGTATGTACCTATAAAGCTGTTTTTTATTAATACGATTTAACGCTACTAATGACATGTTAACCAATAAACATATATTAACATAATTCATCTGCCCGATTTCTCTCTTATGTTATATCCATTATAACTTATAATACTTATAGGTTTATGCCAGCGTTATTGTCTTAATAATGAAAAAATAAGCATTCTGAATAACATATCTTTCCCTTCTTCAAATTACTGAATCAATTTTAATAGGCTTGAACGCTAACAAACATGTCTAGTAGATTTGTAGCGTAGTTTCTCTTCCGCTGAAAGTCTTCATATTCTGTCCTTATAAATTATCAGGAAGCAGTTAAATATTTTATTATACTTGGGGCTTTTCAAAAGTTTCCCTACTTTCGTATTCACGACTAACGCCATCTGACGAGTTGCTAGTGCAATTGACACATTTTCTAAGTTTTACCGGTAAGAACGGTAGCGGTCTAGGTGGTAACAAAAGTCTTTTCTGTCGGTTTATTAACGGAAACCATGGCGACTCCAATAACAAACGTGTCTGATGGTGAATTGCGCGCTGTCATATGTTTTTTTTTACTATTAAAGGCCTCACTGTCACTTTTTTTTAATGTGTTGGTTTCAAGTCTGTTTTAGCTATTAGGTTCTTCAGACCGGGAGGAAGGGTATACAAGGATGGGAATGGAAGGGTAGGAGGAAGTTTAAGCTCATAAGTGCCTCTAAAAATGCAATTCATCGTGATTTTAATCGAAGTTTATCGTGAAAAGCGTATGAGCATGCGAATGGCACGTTGATGGAGTGTGCGCGATGAACAGAAAAATGAAATGGTGGAAAACGACTGCGACTAACGAAATTGTTTTCGCTATCCAATGGATCGTCGAAGAGGTTGGGCACGTCACGTTACGCCACTCCCCCCTGAAAATGAAAAATATCGATCTTCATTTGACAGAATCTTAAAGCGCAACAAATTTTGATAAAGCCTATGGAAGGGGGTTGCCACAGGCTCTGTGTCCACAAGCAATAATCTATCTTTTGTGAGTGATAAAACTTTTGTGAGTGTGCTTCCAAATAAACGTGACGCTCTTTTTCCTCGTGTTGTTACAGGAGATGAGACGTGGGTTTTTACCACTCAACTTCGGAAATATCTGAAGAAAGTGCCCACAAAAAGCTAAAGTTCAATATTCTGATTGGAGGATTATGGCAACCATCGAAATTGAGTCGATTGTGTTGAACAATCGAAATTGATATTGGATACCACGCACGCCTCTTTAAACTCCTGCTGTTTTAAATACGACCACCATTAGCATACATGTGCTATCCTGAAAAAGGAATATCGCAATCAAATATCCTATCAAATTATGACTACGTAGAAAAAGTTTTCTTCGAGTTAAATACGTATTAATTCATACTCATATGCACATACAAGTAACAGTTGAGCCCGAGACTGTGGAATTTCCTGTGGAAACGCAAAGTAATTTTTATTTAAATTTTTATTGCTCATATGCACATATAAATATTAAATGTTTCCAGTTATGATCAATCACTTTGTACCCCAAAAACCGGTGGCATTTTTGTCAGTCGAAATGTCTTCCTCAGTCGTCATTTTTTCTTTTTTTTAAATGCACACCCCGCTCCTCCTACCGAACACGCCTTCCGAGGCAGCAGCCGGTGTCTGGAGCACAGAAGCCCGGAGAAATCCGGCCAAACGTCGTGAGAGAATGGAGGCAGAGGAGTACACGGCGCCTTAGAAATGACAGTTGGGAAGGGAACGGTTTTTTTTACAAGTTCACAAATGCAATAAATATCGGTTGGTCTTTCTTACCTCTTCCCTAAGATGGTCCTGAGTGTAAGGAATCGCTTCCCTTAGTTCCCTACTTCTTCGAAATCCAAACTGTTCATCATTAAAATATTATTCTAGCCAGAATTTATGATTCTGTATTCGCGAATTGAGTAGTTTCAAGGGTGTAAAGGTGGAATTTGAACCTTTTAACGATAATAATACGGAAATTTTTCACTCTCAAAAATAAAAGTACTTTATTTTGACCGGTTTCGATGTCAGTGCCTCATCGTCAGGCCTATGACGAATCATCATATTTCACCATCACCTGGTGATGGGGCAGTGACGTAGAAATAAATTAAATTGTTGAATAGTGACAAATTTCCATCACCTTATCATAAAAAGAAAAGATTTTGTAACCGTCAAGTTGATCGTACGGAAGTTTTCACATTTGTCTGCCATACTCTTTTTCGATATGCGAGAAGTAGCGATTGTATTCTTCTTAAGTCCATTGGAGTTCCACCTCTTGTATACACATGGCGCATCAGGCACTGGAAGTCATCCAATGCCTGTTTTTCAGCATGTTTTTATAATTCCAAAGTCAAATTCTGGTGCCTCATTTGAACGAAGATCCTTCTAAATGAAGCATCAGTTTCTATCCTGATTGTGGGAGCTGCTTTCTCAGTTTCATAGGCCTTGTCATCTTCTTCCAGTGGTCTGCCTTTTATTTCTTTCCCAGTATAGATCTTACCTAAATACTAAATACTCTTTCCAAATATTCGTCTTATCTATGTCTTCGATAATAATATTACATTTCTAATAACTATTGTGGTGTGAATTTGGAGTAGTAGTGAATGTTTGGTGTCAACCCACCCCCTTCCTCACGCTCAAGTCACGAAGGTCACAGGTTGGGTACATCACATGTAGATGTTTTTTCGGAGATACTTCGTATTAATATTGTGACCAGAGAATGGGAAAATTCGGCGATGTAATTCTGTGCATATCGATCAATATCCTACCCGATTATTGTGTCGAATTATTCGCCGATGAATTGGGTAATATTACTGAAAAGTTTCTGACCCAACAAAGATACAAGTAATTTTTTCTGAATTTTTTTTTTATTTTTCAACATAGTCTCCTTGTAACTCTACACACTTATCCCAGCGATGCTCCCATCTCTGTAACCCGTCCAAAAAGTACTCGGCGTTTTTCTCTGCAAAATAATTGTTCACGAA